>JAGFBZ010000566.1:0-187500 GCA_018398805.1 Hirundichthys speculiger
TTTTTTATCCTCCATCTCTCCCCCCCGAGGCCTCATCCCCCCATCCTCCGGCTGAGCGGAGGGAGGGAAGGACTGAATAAAGGAGGAGAGGAGGACTGCAGACTCATCAGAAAACAGAAACGGGAGGAGAAGGAGGGAGAGAGAGAGAGAGAATGAACGCCCGGCGGAGGTGACAGACGAGGTTTAATGAGGGGGGCTGGTGGACGGGGGGATGAAAGGAGGGGGGGGGGAAGGGTCACATGATTAATTCAGGGGTGCAGGGGGGGCCGGAGGGGGGGTGGGATTAAGACCGCGGCCCGCCACCTGAACCGCTCCACGGCGGCGTCCCAGCGGGCGCCGGCAGCAGGTCTGAGGGCCGTTAATGGCCGCCAACACGACTTTAATCAGATTTCAGCTTCCACAACCCCCCCCCCCAGCCCCGCGGGGAGGGGGGGTGTAAGTTGGGGTTTGGCGTGGAGGTGTGGTCATTAATGCCAAGTCCCATATGCTGCCGCCGACGCTGCTGGGAAACCCCTGGGACACACAAATACACAAATACACACAACTACACACAAATACACACACCTACACACATACACAACTACACAGCTACACACAACTACACAACTACACACAAATACACAACTACACACATACACAACTACACACAAATACACAACTACACAACTACACACAAATACACAACTACACACAACTACACAACTACACAAATACACACAACTACATGGTTATGACAGAAATGGACCTGAAAACACACGAGACGTCACATTAAAAACTTTAAAGACAAAAATATAAACATGAACAAAAACTGAATTAAATTCACTTTGTGAAACGTGACGAAGGTTTGAGATTCTGAAGACAGAAGATTGTTAAAAAAAACAAAATAGATCAAGTTTTATTGTAAAACAGACTTTTCAAGGTAAATCACTTTAGCTTTTTAACTCAATAGTGTAACTTTTTTATCATAAAATATAAAACTTCATGACATGAATTTACAATATTGTCATAAAATTGTGAACTCTGCATAACTGCAACAATCTGTTTTGAAAATCATTAATTTCTGAAAAATCTTTTTTGATTTTTAACCTAAAAATCACAAAATTGTAAATGTTCAATCCATAAAAAAAAAAAAAAAAAGAAAAAAAAAAAAAAAATCACAAATTTTGCTAAATGGATGGTTTTGGACAGAAATTCCATAAATTCTCTCATGAACATAAATTCTCCAGTGATTTTGTTTTATTACGACTTCATGCGCTGAAATTAAAATTTTTTCTGTAAAATTGCATGTTTTAGACGATTATTTGTCTTAAAGTACGTGTTTTACTGGTTCGTGCTTTGCTGCATAATTATTCTTATTTAAAGATAATGAAGCTGGTTCTGCCGTTAACTTTAATCAGGTAAACTTCTCTGCTGCCCCCTTCTGGTCTCTCCTGGCTTTACTACATATGGTGCCTTTAAAGGGCTTTTAAAGTGGTCACATGTTCATCTCTCTGCTGCTGATCCATCATTCACCTGGTACTGGGTAATGACCAGTACTGATCCAGTTATTCACCTGGTACTGATCCAGTACTGATCTGGTACCGACTCGGTACTGATCCCGTATCGATCCAGTACTGATCCAGTCCTGATCCGGTACTGATCTAGTCCTGATCCAGTACTGATCCATTATTCACCCGGTACTGATCCAGTACTACTGATCCAGTACTGATCCAGTACTGATCCAGTACTTGACTGGTACATCCATCAGAGCTCCAACTCTGACTGATCTGAGACCTGTCTGGATCTGAGGGGGGACTCCGTCTCCGGGGGACTCCGTCTCCGGGGGACTCCGTCTCTCTGGGGGACTCCGTCTCCTCCGTCTCCGGGGGACTCCGTCTCCACGGTAACCCTGCAGACGTCTCCCTCCTCCATCAGCACATTAATGAAAACATTCGTCCCTCCGTCTCTATTAAAACCTCATTTTGTCGTCTCCATCCATCACTCCCTTCCAGCTCCTGGCACCTCCTCTTTCCATCATTTTATTTCATCCCCTCGTTCCCGCCTGAACCCCCCCCCCCCCCCCAACCCCCCCACCCCCCCCCAGCTCTCATTAACTCTGTCCCTCGTTGACTCGGCCTCAGGCAGCACATATGGCGTCACGCTTCCATCCATTAAATAACACACACAACAGCCAACTGGTGTCCCCTGGTGTCCCCTGGTGTCCTCCATGTGGAGACGCCCCTTTAATCCTCCATCCCCCCCCCTTCCACTCCTCCCTCATCCCTCCATCGTTAAGCCTTCAGACGTGAAAGAGTCAGCAACAGAGACGTGTTTGAATCAAGGAGCTGAACACTTAATATGAAATAAAACTATTGATCACAACCGACCAATCAGACGCTCAGGAGATGATTTTAAATACTACCACTTCCTGGAAAAGTGTTTGTCATAAAATCACCACATTTTACCGCCTTTAACCTCATTTCACAACTTTTGTGGTTAAAAACCTTTTAACAAAAGCGCATATTTTTGATGTAAAATTGTTTCGTAATTTTGTGAAAAATATTGTAAAAAATTTTTAATTGTAAAAATAAAAAAATATTTGTTGTAAAATTGCTGACTTTGCTAAATCTCAACTTTTTGTTGTAAAAATAAATTTTCTGTCATAAAAATCTCTTTTTTTTCAAATGACAAAATTTTACACCACAAAGAGTGAAAGAATTTGTTCTTTACCCTTTTTTAATCACATTTTCAAATTTCACTAAAATCAGTTTTTTTTAACTTGATGTTGCTGCAACTTTATGTATTAAGTTGTAAAATTGTGAATTTTGTATAAATGCAATTTTTTTTATCCTTAAATCAAGAAGTTCTGTTGTAAAAATCTCAAATTTTAATTGTAAAAGTCAAAGTGTTGAAAATCGGACTTTATGTTCTATAACTGAAACATTTTGTTCTGAAAAATAGCTAATTTAGCAAAACTTCAACACTTTTTTGATGTAATATCGCAACTTTCTATCCTAAAATATTTTATACTTTTATAAGATAACAACTTTAATACAATTATGTCCTAAATTCACACATTCTTTCTTGTAAAATTGCAACTTTCCAAATTTCTCAAAATTGTGACTTTTTTTTCCCGCCGTAAAAACAGGAAATTTAATAAACAAAAATTCTCAACTTTGTCATAAAATGTTGATTTTTGTGAAAAAAAACAACTAAAAGGATATATTTTGTTGGCGTGTTGCTAACGCTAACCCGCCACCACAGAAATGTGACTGGAACCATCGGCCCTCAGGAACCTGCTGATGATGTCACAGCGGGTTTGTCCAGTTCTCTTTATACAGCCTATAGGAGCCGGTTTTAGGTGGAAACGATCTTCTCGTGGTGAAAGCTTAGCGGCTGCTGCTGCTCGTCTGCTACGCTACACGTGTGTGACGCGTCGTGCTCTGACCCCGATACTAGCGGCGCTCGTTAGCCACAGGTTAACTTTCGTTAGCCACAGGTCAACTTTCTCGCTCCCTCGCTGCTCTTTTGTTTCACTCCGTTTGTCGGCTGTTGGCTCTTCCTCGCTGTCTTTCTGTACTCCAGAAAAAAATGTGTGAGAGACGGGGGGGGGGGGGGGGGGGGGGGGGATGAATGAGTGGTTTCCAAGGCAACGGAGCGACACTGCCGCAGTGGATGTGGAGGGAGGTGGAGGGTGAGGAGTGTTGGGAGAGTGGGAGAGTGAACCAAAATGAGAATGAAGGAGGAACAAATGCGGGTGCGCACGTGCGTGTGCGCTGGCGTGTGTGTGTGTGTGTGTGTGTGTGTGTGTGTGTGTGTGTGCGCTGCAGCTCCAAGGACAGAGATACTGCTGATGCTCTCAGACACCTGTGGACCTTCAGCGCTACGACGCTAACTCACTGTCAGTCACACACTGGCGCGCACACGCTAACAGACACGCGCACACACACCCGTGCACGGGCTCACACACGGACAGAGGGTCGTGTCACACGTGTTCAAGCTGTGTTCAGTTGTCAGTAGACAACAGTCTGATTAGATGGAGGAGGGCGGAGCCGAACACGCCCACCTCACATCAGTCACAGTTGGTTAGTTTAGCTCAGCTGGCTCGCTTGATGCTAAATTACAAGACCTGACTTTGATCCTGATCAGATCCTGACGAGATCTGAAACAGCATCTGAAACGAGCGCTGCCAGAGCTGAAACGAAAACCGGTAGAGCTGAGACCTGGATTCACTCGGTCACCTGTGGTACCTGACGGAGCTGGTAGGAACCGGGTCCTGCAGAACTCAGTCAGGTCCTGCAGAACTCAGTCAGGTCCTGCAGAGCAGGTCCTCCTTGTTATCCTCGTCTACCTTCTCCTCTACCAACTCCTCCTCTTCTCCTCCCCCTCTTCTTCCTCTTCCTCAGCCTGGTCAGAACTTCCTCCACACACCTGCAGACAGGTGAACTTCCTCCACACACCTGCAGACAGGTGAACTTCCTCCACACACCTGCAGACAGGTGAACTTCCTCCACACACCTGCAGACAGGTGAACTTCCTCCACACACCTGCAGACAGGTGAACTTCCTCCACACACCTGCAGACCGGTGAACTTCCTCCACACACCTGCAGACAGGTAACTTCCTCCACACACCTGCAGACAGGTGAACTTCCTCCACACACACCTGCAGACTGGTAAACTTCCCCCACACACCTGCAGACAGGTGAACTTCCAACCACACACCTGCAGACAGGTGAACTTCCTCCACACACCTGCAGACAGGTGAACTTCCTCCACACACCTGATGTTTTTTGTTTGTTTGTTTAATGAAAAAGGACAAAAAAGCTTCCAGCAGCAGACACGAACAAAGAAGCTACGCTTTGACACCAAACATGGAGCCGACGAGTCCAGGAACTGGCGGGAACTAAGAACTAACCGAGGATGACCTTTGACCTCAACCACGGCGATGATGCGGCCCGGGAGGAAACGGGACTCGACATGAGACCGATTTCTATCCGGACGAACGTATGAGGACAGATTTAGAGTTTCAGGAGGACGACTCAGTCTTCTCAGCAGACTACGTCTCCCAGGATGCACTTCAGCGCGCTGCACATTCACACACAGAAACGCATCTGACCTGAGTCGAGCAGCTGCTGCTCCATCACGCCGCAGCCCAGCACCTCCATCCAGTCGCCCTGGAAACGCACCTCCATCTCGAAGGAGGGATGAGTGAAGGGGAAGTAACAGTCGACCCACCGGACCTCCGCGTCTGAGGAAGGAGGGAAGGATGGAGGAGAGTCAGCGTGGATGTCGGCGCTGCCATCGACGCCGCCGGTCCCGCCGGTCTCACCTGAGCCGAACAGGTGCGTGACCAGTCTCGTCAGCGTCTGCTTCAGGTCGAACTCCACCAGCTTCACGGCCTCCAGACTGTGCGTCTCCTGCTTCTGAGGAGTCCGCCGGCCGCCACGCTCAAACAGAGACAGCTCCTCGCCGTCCTGGACCCTGGAGAACAGCTGACAGGAGGGTCCGGGTCAGAACCGCCGCCGGGGCCGAGCACCTGGACCGGCGGTCCTTCGGGCCTCACCTCGTGGTTGGAGAAGAGCCGCACCCCCTCCATCTGGTGGAAGACGGGGTAGTGGCTGGCGTCGATCTCGTCCCGCCGGTAGACGTCTCCCGCCAACAGGAAGGCGTCCAGACCCGACCTGATGAGCTCCGTCTGGTGGGCGGAGGTGTGAGCGCGAAGCATCGTCGTTCTGGACCAAAAACGCCATCAGAGTCTCAGCGGCGAAACGAAACCACCGAAGAAGCAGTCCAAAGAACTACCTCCGACATTTAATCAAGGACTGTCTCACCTGTTCAGGTAGTAGTTGTCTCCTCGTTTCCTGCTGGGGTGGTCCGGAGGAATCAGCAGGCTGTCAATCAAACATGCAAACTGTCACTTCCCGGATCAAACCGTTTGATCCAAAGAGAAACCCATCGAAGCCTTCGGAGGCTCCGCCTCCAAAACACTCTGAGGTCACCTGGGGGCGGAGCTAAACCGCTGAAAAACAACAGAGCCCGGTGCTTCTGCTCCCAGTGGGACCTGGTGGTTCCTCCGGTTCAACCTAGAGGAACCAGAGGAACCTCCAGGTCCGACCGCAGGAGAACCTCCCCCTGATGCAGACGTAACTCTGACGGCGAGCGTTCAGTCGGCGTTGAGCTCCTCACCTGTCGAAGTTCTGCTCCACGGTCACCACAGGACTCAGGTTGTCGTGGACGGAGAAGAGCGGGTTTCCCCAGCGGCCGATGTAGGTGCTGCAGAGAGACGGGAACATCGCTGGTGTCAACAGGTGGGGAACCCATCTCCAACATTATTCTACAACAGCGGCGCCGGACTCGCCGACACCTGGACCGCATCGTCACAACGGTTCCCATCAAAGGTTTTCCTCCGACAGGTTCCTGGTTCCTGCTCGCGTTCGTTCAGCGGCGCCGATTTTAAAACGTAGATCCTAAAAGACACCCGGTGGTCTCGCTGCTAGCATTAGCTGACTTAGCATAGCGCACCTGCTAGGCTAGGCTACGCTATCAAAGCTGCAACTTTATGTCCTCAGAACACGAATTTATTTTTCAAAACGACAATTTTTTACAAAAATCGCAACTTTTTATGGAGAAAATTGAGACTTTGTTCAAAAATCACAATTTTTTTCAAATTTTTTGTGACTTCTTTCTTAGAAAAAACTTTGTTGTAAAATTGGAAAATTTTAATCACAAATGTAAAGAAAAGAGACTTTTTACTCATAAAATCAAAAATTTTTGCTAGGCTAGGCTACCCTATCAAAGCTGCAACTTTCTGTCCTCAGAACACGAATTTTTGTTGCAAAACGACACATTTTTACAAAAATCACAACTTTTTATGGAGAAAATTGAGAATTTGTCCAAAAATCACAATTTTCTTCAAAATTATTTGTAACTTCTTTATTAGAAAAAACTATGTTGTAAAATTGTAAAATTTTAACCACAAATGTAAAAAAAAAAAAAAGAGAACTTTTACTCATTAAATCAAATTTTTTTGCTCGGCTAGGCTACGCTATCATAGCTGCAACTTTTTGTCCTCAGAACACGAATTTTTGTTGAAAATTGACAAATTTTTACAAAAATTGAAACTTTTTATGGAGAAAATTGAGACTTTGTCCAAAAATCACAATTTTTTTCAAGTTTTTTGTGACTTCTCTCTTAGAAAAAACTTTGTTGTAAAATTGTAAAATTTTAATCACAAATGTAAAAAAAAAAAAGAGACTTTAATCATAAAATCATGTTTTTTTCTTGTAAAATATCAACTTTTGTGAATAATCACAAACTTTATCATATAAGTGAACTTTACAAAAATCCCTTCTGCTGATCCGGATCACATCTGGCAGCGTTAAACTCAAACGTGAGGCCGCCACCCACCAGACGTGAGGCCGCCACCCACCAGACGTGAGGCCGCCACCCACCAGACGACCTGGACGATCTCTGGATGTCAGACATCCTTTGGTTTGACGTCTCCGGCGGTTTTTGACGTCTCACCTGTAGAAGTGCGCTTGATCCGCTTCCTTGATCAGCCACAGGGGATGATGCGGCTGGTTGTGAAGGTCGCGGCCGACCTTCTCCAAGATCCTCGGGGTGACGTTGGTGACGTCATCGCGCGGGTAGGAGCGGCCCGACACCTCCACCGTATCCTGACCGACGGCGGGCCGGGGGGCGTGGCCGTCGGTGCCGAGGCGCCGGCAGGACGCCGCGCGGCCGCCGACCCAGAACTCCGACAGGAGGAGATGGAGCGCAGGCCGGGTCCGGGGACGAAGACGGGTCAGGACAGTTGGACTGAGCGTCATGGTGACTGGTCCATGGAGCTGGAAAGACAACAGAAAAACAACTAATTGCAGGATCCAGTGGAGAAGAGCTGCAGGGACACGAGGGGCCCGATCTTCCGCCAAACCTCCTAAAGCCGCTATTAAGGGATAGCGGGTAGCGGGAGGTAGCGTTCCCCCGCAAAAAAACGCCATCTTCCACCTCCCTAAACCCACGATCTTACCTGCGCTAACCACTACATTATGCATTGGAGTGGTTAGGGCGTTCCACCTGTTTACCCAATCAGTGCATCAGTAGCCAGGTTTAGCATAGCTACCCGCTAACCTAAACCCGTGATCGCAAGATACGGAGTTTGCGGAAAGCGCAAATGACACGCCCATTGCCACACCTACAATGTGAATAAGGGAGTCGGCAAAGCGGATAGCGGCTTTAGGGAAGCGGAAGATTGCATAGCGGTTAGCGGAGGTTCGTAAATCCACGATTTACAGGTAGTGGCTAGCGGGAGGCGTACGATCAAGGTCATGGGAACACTCACAAGATGTCACCAAAATCACTTTGTCCCGTTAAAATCTTCCGGAAAATGATCTAAATGTATCGTAAGATGAACATCGATATATATCGTATCGTGAGCCAAATATATCGTATCGTATCGTATCAAATTGCGAGATTAGTGTCTCGCTACAGCCCTAAGCTGGACGGAGATAAAGTCCCTGTTTCTGCCAGCAGGAGTTGTCTCCGGTCCAGTGTGGACTCTTCTGGCTCAGTTCTTGGACTCCTGAGGTCGATACTGGGAGTCACCTGCGAGTCCAGGTGTTTGTCGATCAATCAAACGGGCTTCGGTCAACAGATTTATCAGTGGCGGTCAGGAGGGCGGGAGCTTCGTCCACCGTCACATAACGGACACGTGTCCAACAGGGGACAGGTTGCAGCGAGCCTCCGTCCTCTCAGTCATTTATCATCGACGAGGCGACACAGACGCCCTTTTATCCTCAAATATTTGTCCGGCTGCACACACACACACACACACACACACACACACACACACACACACACACACAATCCCTGAACAAGACAAAGGGTGTTGCATTGCAGTGGCATTGCAGCAAAATGGATTGTTGTTCCAAAATCCTTTATTTTTCTTTTTTTTCTAGCTCTGTCTCCGTCTGAGACTGGACGTCCCTGAAGACACATCTGCACGCACATCTGCAGCCTGGACTTCAAAGTCACGTGGACTCGTGATTATGGAGGCGGGAGGACGGTCCAGAGCTTCACCTGCGGCCCGCGGGTCAAAACAACCAAACAACCATCGAATTAAAGCCACAAACCCGGTCCGTCCTCCGAGGAACATTAATATGATCCTCAAAGGTCACGGCGGCGGGACGCTATTTGTCTGGAGGAAAGGTTAGCTAACAACACGCTCTCCTGCACAGCGCTAATGCCTTTACGGCTTTTCTCGTTAGCGTCGGAGGAATGAAGACGGCGGGTTGACGTCCGGCTTGTTGAAGGGTCCAAACATGCAGCTCCTCTTCTGACCACTGGGGGCTGGTGGGTCTCCATCCGGTTCTGGGTTGGACTGGAAACATCTTCGCTGCTAATTAAAGGCTGGACCAGAACCAGAGCTGGAGCAGCTCCTTCCTCCTCAGAGGTCCACATCACTGCTTCATGTCTGTGAATCCTCCAACATCACGGCTCAGCCTCCACCGTAGTATCAGAACCATCAGAACCATCAGAACATCCGTCACCGTCTTGAGGCCGAGTCTCTCTGACGGGATAAAACCCAGTAGATCCGACTGTCCAGACGGTTAGTGGAGGACAAAAAGAAAAGAAGGTCTGACCAGGCTGGCTAACCAGACCGCTAACCAGTGACACCCAGAAGGAGCGCCGCCAGAGACGAAACGAGAGGCGCCAACCCCGCCGACCCCACCGAACCTGCAGGAGCCTCCGTCCAACAGCTGGTCTCACCGAAGCTCCTGGTTCCAGGTCCAGCAGCGCTCATTTCAGAGGTTGTTTCAGGAGCGACCGGACTTAAGGTGGTCACGGAAGTGGAGGAGCTCCGCCGGACTCGCCGGAGTCCTGAGACCTGCCGAGGCCTCCCAAGACCTCCTGGGAGCTCCTGAAACCTCCTGGTAGCTCCCGAAACCTCCTGAGACCTCCTGGGAGCTCCTAGGAGCTCCTGGCACCTCCGGAGACCTCCAAAGACCTCTTGGGAGCTCCCAAGACCTCCTGAGACTTCCTGAAACCTCCTGAGACCTCCTGAAACCTCATGGTAGCTCCTGAGACCTCCAGTTACCTCTTGGGAGCTCCCGAGACCTCCTGAAACCTCCTGGTAGCTCCTGGCACCTCCGGAGACCTCCAGTAACCTCCTGGGAGCTCCTGAGACTTCCTGGGACCTCCAAAGACCTCTTGGGAGCTCCTGAGACCTCCTGAAACCTCCTGGTAGCTCCTGAAACCTCCTGGTAGCTCCTGAGACCACCTGAGACCTCCTGGTAGCTCCTGAGACCTCCTGGTAGCTCCTGAGACCACCTGGTAGCCAGATTTAACATCACACCAAACTTAAACGAGTCCTGCAAGCAAGTCACTGCAGTTCAGGCTTTTTATGGCTGAAATATTTCTCTCTTTATGCTGTTTGAGGGCTCAGCTGGGACCAGAGATCTGCTGAGCTTCACGGTTTCACTTCCTCACCTGCAGCGATGCGTTCACTGACATCCGGTCAGTGAGTTGCTTCTGCAGTCGTAACCGTGTCAGCGACTACGTATCACCAGCTCAGGGGCTCCTGGAGTCTCTGATACGAGCTCCACCAGAACCCCGAGGCGACCAAACGTGTCGCCTGCATCCAGAAATCCACCAAAGTTCAGCGACCTGGAGCAAATACGAGCGACTATCCAAGATGGCCGACGCTCGCCGGGCGAAACATCCGCTGAGCAGCCGCTTCACCGTCAACGGTCCGACGCCAAATGTTGAGCCAAGATCAAAATTTAGCTTCAGACATTTCTATTTCTCAAATATTGTGATTTTTTTTTTTACAAATTTTTAAATTTTTTTTTTAACCCAAAGTCGTGATTTGATGTTAAAAAGTTGTGATTTTTTGCAAAATTTGTAATTTTTAGACGAAATGCATTTTTTAAAAACGAAAAGTTAGGATATTGAAAAGTTTTATTTAAAAATGTTGTATTTTTGAGACAAAGTCCTAAAGTCTTGTTTTTTGAAACTGGCATTTTCACGACAAAGTATCGCAACTATAAAAAATAACGTTGCAGTTTAACAAAATTCATGAAGTCATAATTTCATATCAAAAAGTCAATTTTCCAAATGTATTGATTTTATGAAAAAAACAAAAAGTGAAATTGAAATTCCTGATTTTACAGCTATTTTTTTTTTAAATTTTGGACAAAAACTGTAAAAAGAAGTTTTACAGTTTTACAGCAAATTGTTATTTCAGTCGAAAACATCATTTTACAACAAAACGTCATGAATTTTATGACAGAATGTTGTGATTAAAGGACATAAAGTTGCAGTTATGCAAAATATGAAATTTTGTGAATTAAGAAAAAAAAAATCACAATTTTGCAAAAATTTACTTTAATTTTATTTTCTGTACTTATGTGAAATTTGCCATTTTAGAGAAAAACTCCTGATTTTGGTTCAGTAAAGTTCTAATTACATGAAATTCACAATTTCAAATTGGCAGGTAACGAACCGAGGCAGGTTGCTGAGAAAATCCCTTGTTTGGCCTCCAAGTAGATGTTGTGACTAACCAGCGGCAGCGGCGGCGGCGCGGCGGCGGCGGCGGCGCGGGCGGCGAAGGCGGCGGCGGCAAAGGCGGCGGCGGAGCTGTGATGTGACTTCTGACGTTGCCAGATGACTGAAGGTGGAAACGGAGACGCTGCCAAGGACGAGCTGCAGGACGCCGTCCAAAAAAAAAAAACCCCAAAACAACCAAAAACAGAAACAAACTAGAGACCGCGGGAGACGGGACGCCTGGGATGAAACCCCCGTGGTCGCCACGGCTACCATGATGACACGCGTCAGTCAGAGACGCGCCGCTGCACAAAGACGTAAAGGACACACACCGTTTACGGCGGCAGGTTTAGTGCGGAGGGATTCATTCACGCTGTAAAAAGTGACGCGGCGAGAGAAGGAGGCGATAAATCACAGGCTGCAGGAGGAGACAAGGAGGCGAGGAGAGAGGAGGGAGGAGGCGAGGACAGAGGAGGCTGAGAAAGTCCCCGTTGATGTCTCATGGACAGGCTGGAGGATTCTCGCCCTCATTCTTAGATTTAAACCGACGTTTTATCTCATTGCAGGCAGTTTGAGGCGCAGAAGAAGAACTGGACGAACCGTCCGTGACGTCACCGCACGTCTCTGAGGACGGATGTCCAACAGTCCAACTGAAACCACTGGTGGAGCTCCGACCTTCGACCTTCGACCTCTGACCCCCGCTGACCGCTGACGTGGTTCTGCATCTTATCGGCGCCACGTCTGTACGACTTACGAGAGGACAAATCTGACGTCCACCAGAGCCTGAGGACGTCTGCCTGTCCTGCATCGGGACATACGTTTAACTGTTAGTTGTGTTTCCTGGATCCTGAGCTGGACATCAGTCCCTGCTGCTGGTCTGGACCTGCTGGTGGTGGACCTGCTGGTGGTTTGGACCTGCTGGTGGACCTGCTGGAGGTCTGGACCTGCTGCTGGTTTGGACCTGCTGGTGGTCTGGACCTGCTGGTCTTGACCAGTATCTTCTCTGACTCCTCTGGTCCTCCTCTGTAGGAGGAACTGTCGGGGGCTCCAGGGGGATCAAGACTCGTCATTTTATATTGATCACAAATGACAGGAATTTGACGGATCTATAAATCTCCGACTGCGTGATGCCGTCTGAAGTCACGCAGACTCAGACTCCAGATCCATTTGGACCTGTTCTGGCGTTTCTGGCTCAGTTCCAGCACCAGGTGGTGTTACGCTGAGCAGACCTGGTTCACAGGTGATCAGCTGGGCCTGACTTGGTTTGTGGCCTGAGGTGTAGTGAAGGTCCCGCCCACCACGAGGCGGCGCCGCCCCTCATAGAACTCGCTCTCTCTCTCTCTCTCTCTCTCTCATCAGAGGGAGTCCCTCTCTGGCACGATGACCACTTCCTGTGGATCACGCCTCTCTCTTCCCGTTCACGACTCGCCATCGCAGACGGTCACGCAGCACCGACACCTGCGAGCCTCTCAGCGTGGCGCCGCCGATGACGCGGGCGGTTAAAATTGAAAGACCGGTTCAGCTCGGTTCAGTTTGGATCAGTTTCCCTCCACAGAAAAGCACGACCTCTTCCAGCGAGGTGGAGGCGTTAAACTCCATTTCCTCCTGGGGCATCGCTATGGTTACCATCAAAGGTCATCCAGAGTTTCCTCAGCCAGCCGCGTCCTCACGTTTCCCTCCAGGTCCCGTTCCCGGTTTACGGTGGAGGTTCTGGCGTTCGGATCCTGTTCCTGGTCAGAACCAACCAGCGGCGCAGATTTAAAAACGCAGATCCTGAGAGACACCTGGAGTCTGGAACCTGGAGCTCTTGGTGGCTAACGTTAGCGTGCTTAGCTCCTCGTCAGGGTGTCAAAGAGCAGCTACTGCTATGCTGGGCTATGCTAGGCTAGACTATCAAAATTACAATATTTTGTCCTAAAAATCCGGTATTTTTGTTGTAAAATAGTAAATTTGGCATAGTCACAACTTTGTTGTAAAAAGGGGGAATTTTTGTCATAAAATCTAAGATTTTGCAACGATTATTACTTTTTAATAATAAAATTGATACATTTATCCTAAAATCACAAATTTGTCTTGAAAAAAATCTTGAATTTGTTTGTAAAAAAAAAAAAAAAAAAAAAAAAAAAACTGATACTTTTTGTTCCAAAATACAAACTATTGTTGTACAATCAAAAATTTTTTACAAAAATAACAGTTTTCTAATTTAAAGTAATAATTTTCTTGCTGTAAAATTCTATTTTTTTTTTGTAACATTTGTTGAAAGTTGTAAATTTTTGTTTAAAAAAATGTCACAAAATCACAACTTTGACAAAAATTATAAACTGTTTGTTGGAAAATCGTGACTTTGGTGGAATTCTTTTTTGCCTTTTTTCCTGTTCCTGGTCAGAACCAACCTGCTCGTGTTCGTTCAGCGGCGCAGATTTAAAAACGCAGATCCTGAAAGACACATGGAGTCTGGAACCTGGAGCTCTTGGTGGCTAATGTTAGCGTGATTAGCTCCTTGTCAGGGTGTCAAAGTGCAGCTGCTGCACTAGGCTATGCTAGGTTAAGCTATGCTACACTATCAGAATTACAACGTTTTGTCTTAAAAATCAGATATTTTTGCTGTAAAATGGTAAATTTGGCATAACCACTACTTTGTTGTGAAAAATGTGAATTTTTGTCGTAAAATCGTCATAAAAACAATTTTGACTTTTTAAACATTAAATTGATAATTTTATCCTAAAATCTTGAATTTGTTTGTAAAAAAAAAAACACAAAACACAAACTTTCTTGTATAAAAATCAGTTTTTCAATTTAAAGTTATAATTTTCTTGCTGTAAAATTTTAATTTTTTTCTTTTTTATATAGATTTTGTATAATTGTAACACTTGTTGAAAGTAGTAATTTTTAATTGTTAAAAAAATGTCATAAAATCGCAACTTTTTGACAAAAAATATAAACAGTTTGTTGGAAAATCGTGACTTTTGTGGAGTTCTTTTTTGTTGTAAAACTAGTTTTATTGTAAAATCGCAGCGTCGGTGGTGGACTGGTTTGACAGGTAACACTAACCAGACCACTGGTCAACATCACCTAGACTCTGACCTCTGACCAACCCCCAAGCTAGCTCCTGAGCAGCTAACTGCCTGCTAACTGCTAACCTGGCTCCAGATTCCAGCCAACACCAGACCAGCTAGCAAGCAACCGTGAGCATTTGAACAGATCCAGTCAATCTGACTATCAGGTAACGTTACCATCACCTGTTAGCATTAGCCAACTATACTTGGTAAAACACGTGAACTGAGGTGGGCGTGTTCCAGCTGGTTTCGAGGCTCCGCCCAGTGGACCGGTTCTGGACGGGGTCCGTTTTATTCAGTTCCACAGCTCAGCACACAAACAAACCACAAACACGGCTACGAACGCAGTAAAAAGGATTCACTTAGTGATGAATAAAAACCTGATGTCTGGGTCTCTGAAGACGCATTAAGAGGTTAAAACTTGTGTTTTTACTCTAAATGACTGGCTTTGTTCATCTGTTGTTTTTTTTTTTTTTTTAAAGGATTTTTGTGACGCCGCCGTTGCATCAGACTCGAAAAGTCTGTACGTAAGTGTTGCATCAGGTCTGAAGGCTCAAACAGAAGCTGTTTTCATCCTTTCTGTGAAGCAACATTTCAAAGCTTCGCCTCAGATTCGTGAGACGCGACCGTCTCACGCCGGCGAAAGAGTTTGAGACGCCGCTGAAATCTGCGTCACGCGAGGACGAAGTCGACCTGTTGATCACGACTCCGGTAGTCGGATGATCTGAAGCTGTGGGCCGTGGAGTGACGTGGACAACATTCATGAGCCGTGTGACCACGTAAACAGGAAAAAAGATTATTTTTGTTTTTTTGTTTTAAGGTTTCTGCACAACTTCTGGAGCTCACAGTCTCTTGGTGTCGTCGCAGAGTTCATCCAGTAACTTCTGGATGCTCTTCTGGAGACAAAACCGGCTCTTGTGAGGCAGCAAAGCTCAAGACGTGAATAAACACAAGCGGGATGATTTCCATGTTTCAGTTTTCTTCACAATAAACCCAGAAAACACATCAAACGTTCAAAGTGAGACATTTGACTTTGTCCAATAGCCCTTCAAGAATCACCAGCAGGTGTCCAGGACTCTGTGGTGTTTTTTTCCAGATTTCTTGGCCGACTTGACGAAGGTCCACTTCAAACCCGACACCACCTCAGACAAAAACTGATCCAGTTCAGGACGAGCTCCCAGACAGGAAGGTCCATGGAGCTTCACATCAGAGAAACCAAACGGATGCTTCAAAGACCAGAGAGCAGCTCATCAGGTCCAGATTCAAGTCCAGATTCAGGTCCACCTGCATCTTCAGGACAAGGGACACTCGAGGACAACAGAGTCCACATTTTAGACGGAAGACAGATGGTTTTAGAGACGAGTAAATGACGTCACTGATGTCAAACAGGAAACATTAAATAAAATTATACTTCAAATATATGCACATAAAACTTCAAAAAGGTATAAAAAAAAAAGTTGTGATTTTGACAAAATATGATTACGGGACAGAGTTGCAGTTATGCAAAATTTGCAGATTTGTAATCCATTTCTAAAGTCAAAAAGTCACAATTTTTCAAAATTTTAGATTTGACAAAAAAAATGTGCTTTTTGTAACAAAAAGTTGTGAAACTGTAAAGATCACAATTTAAGAGCAAAAATTATTTAATCACAACTTTCTGTCCTAAAATAAAGTATAAAAATTATACATCAAAATATTCTGATTTTGTGAAAGTCTATATTTGACGACAGGAACTTCAGTTAATTTGTGATTTTGTGACAAGATGTTGCGATTATATGACATAAAATTGTAGCTATGCAAAAGCGTTAATTTTATGATGTACTTATAAATTATGATGTGAAAAAGCCACAATCTTGAGAAATCAAGATCTCGTGATGTGAGATTTTATGACAAAAAAAATCATTTTTAACAACAAAAAGTTCTAATGTTGAGACATCTACAATTATACTGCAAAGATTCTCGATTTTAGAAGAGAAAGGTGTAATTATGCAAATTTTACAATTTTACAACAACGTTGTTTACTTTTAAAAAAAAAGGCTTTGTAAAATTATATATTTACTATTAAACTTATTTTTTTATTTTGTGAAATAGTTGTAATTCATGGCCAAAAAGCCACAATTTTGCAAAACTTTTTATGACAAAAATCTTATGATTTTATGACAAAAATTATCTGTTGGCAACAGAACGTTGCGATATTGCTGTAAAACCTAAACGTAAAACTGCAAATTTACAACAAAATTCTTGATTTTAGGATAGAAAGTTTAAATTATTTGAAATTCACAATTTTACAACATAAACTAAATTTTATTGAAATTGCGAAATTGTCAGGATTTCGCAACAAAAATTATTTATTTTAGGAAAGAAAAATTTTACAACCGAGTTGTAATTTTGTTTGGTGACAAAGTCATGATATACAAAATTTAAAATTTCACAATAAAGCCTTGTGATGACAGGATGTAAAGTTGCAGCTGTAGAGAATTGTTCATTTTGTCATATAGTCATAACTTTGTCAAAAATTAAATTTGGCTAAATCTGAGATTTTTATGACAAAAATAGCTCTTTACATCAGAATGTTGCTATAAAACTTTAAAATTTGCAATTTTACAGCAAAAATTATTGATTGTAGGACAAAAAAGGTGTAATTTTAAAAAAAAATTCACAATTTTACAATGAAGTAGTAATTTTATGTTAAAAAGTTGCAACCAGTATTGTATTATATTATATTATATAAATAGATGTAATTGTATTGAGGGTGCCCCTATCTCTTGGCTTGAGGACGTACCCCCCCCCCCCCCCCCCCAACAAAATGTTTGTGAACGGCCCTGTCAATCATCTAACTTCAAACAGGAACTAAAATGAATTTCTCTTCTAGCTCCAGAAGTAAAACGCTGCTGATGTCGCTGCCCATCATTCACAGGTGTAGCTGTACAGCAGCAGCAGCACTTTTACTTGATATGTTGGCGTCACGGTTTCTTCCTGCATCCGTCCCTGTTGCTCTACATATCCTCCCAGTTAACATCCCTCCACCCCCCCCCCAAACGTAATCAAATCATAGCTGTGAGCTCGAAGAAGCAGGCAGCTTTTCCACGAGCAGCATTAGATCAAATGTGCTCAGGCAGCCAGTAGAGATATAATAAAGAAAGAGATTTTCACAGATATAAAGAGTGGGAGGAAGAGGAGGAGGAGGAGCGTCTGACATGATGAAGAAGGAGGGAGATTTTATGGTTGGCAGAGAAAAGTGCCGAGGCTGCAGCTCTTTTCCACCCGGCAGCTTCACTCAAACACCCAATTTGTTTTTTTTTACCTCCCTGTTACACACACACACACACACACACACACTCCTGTTTGTCCACGTGTGTTTGTGAGGACGGCGGGTCGATCACTCATCTTTAAGGACGTTCACGGAGTTTAAATATGACACCTGAAATCAGTCCAGGAACCTGAATGGCTGAAGTGTCCTCACACTCAGGTGAAAGTCCTGACAGTTCCAGGTACTCAAACAGAGGAGACACACACACTCGTGTTTGTCCACGTGTATTTGTGAGGCAACAGAGGAGACACACACACTCGTGTTTGTCCACATGTGTTTGTGAGGACGACGGTTTAACTGCTACCTCTTAAGGAAAGTCACATAAAACACACACATTCAGGCGTATTTAGAAAAATCACTTACGACCAGACACACACACGTTAGAGGCAGAAGCTCAAGAGAAAAGGTCACAGTTAAATCAAATTTAATTACAGTGACATATACCTACAGCACTACTTGCAACTTTTATACATAGAATTATGACTGTGCTAAAATCACAAATTTTTGTCATACAAACAAACTACAATGTTGCAAATTTTTTTAAAAATCAAATTTTTGTCATGGGACTAATTTTATTTTGTCATTTTTGACAGCAAATCAATGTGTCATGAAATAAACATTTTACAAAAATCACAACTTTTGGACTAAAAACATCCCAATGTTTTGTGGTAAACTGCACAATTCTGTTGTAAAAATTAGATGTTTTTGTTGCAAAATTAAATACAAATCTCAAAATAAGTAAAGTAAGTCAAGTCAGAGGACAAAGTGGGAGGAGCTTGAGCGCCACCTTGAGTCTACCTGTGCAGGAACCTGCATAATGAATACAAAATACACACAAACATGGGGGAGGGGCAACAATGACAGATGGACATAAGCACTGGCTGTCCTGGTTGGATGGATGGATGAACAGATGGATGATGGGATGGATGGATGGATGATGGGATGAATGGATGGATGGTGTAGCTATGGTTACTCCGCTTGCATCTGCTCTGAAAAATTCCAAGTAAAAATGTAAAGACTGAAAACTAAAGTTTGAAAGTCCAGTTTGGAGAAAGTAGCGACACAAATGACTGTAAATCATCACTGAAGTTAAACTCCGCCCCCTTCTGAACTTGTCATGTGACCGCGGTTCGGGCTGAAGCAGGACGGATGTCACTTTAAAGTTTGAAACAGGTGTTGAAATGAGGAAGGTGACCAGTCAGGTATCAGATCTGATCGTTTCTTCACATGTTAGTGGTTCTGGAGCAGGAAATGTTTTACTGGACAGAACCAGGTTCTGTTTGATCCGTCGCTGGGAAGCTGAAGGAAAATGACTCTTCATTAAAGAGAGCTCGTCCCGCAGACAGACTCTGCCTGCAGACCTTTTCTGCAGCGACAGCTGCGTAATCAATCCTGTCTTATTTATTAAATTTCTCCTCATCGTTCATGATGACTTTATAAAGACTCGCTCAGCTCAGCAGCGTCGCGACTCTTCGCCATGATGGAAAGTGACTGTGGCGCGTGAAGCTTCGTCCTCTTTATGGATATGAGGGGGCCGGCCGGCGTATCGATCGCGCCGAGCCTCCGTCCCGCGGGACCACGAGGGCCGATCCGAATCAATCATCCTCGGCAGTGGCGTCTCAGAGCTCGTTTTTTTTCCAGCGCCGATCTGTCACTTCCTGCACACGGTGGCTTCTGGGAAATATGTGGAGCTGGCAGAATCCAAAGTTAACTTCCGTTGACGCTGTGCTGGTGTCACGCAGGATGCTAACTGTAGCGCCAGGTCTCAGGCGCCGTCCTGGAGGGACGCTGTCCTGGAGGGACCGTCTGAGACACGTCTCGGCATCCTGAATCAGACGTTCGCGGACCCGTACGGGCCTGGCTGACCAGCTGACGGTGATCAGTTTAGCATCGGGTTCAGGACAGAGACGATACACAGCCTGACAGCATTTAAAGATAAAGAGATAAACTGGGTCATTCAACCGACTTCAACCAGGCTCTGGTGTTGGACCGGTTCTACAGTCGGTTCAGAAGTTATTCTCATGGCAACTAGGGGCTGGATCCAACATGATGTCATGGTACGTGCAGGCCTGGAACCCAGCTGGACCACTTCGTTCAGTTACCGCTGGCTGGCTATTTTAGCATGGCTAGCTTAGTTGACGCTAAACTAAGACACTAACTAAGACGTAAACTAAACTTTACTTTCATGGTGATCAGATCTGTCCAAACATCCTAATTTCCAATGTCACTGCCATGCGCGTGCACAGGTAGACTACAGGTGGTAGAGTCCAGGTGCAGTTTAGCAGAAATTAGCGCTTAGCAGAAATGAGCATTTAGCAGCGATTAGCGTTTAGCAGCAATTTCACGATCAAAAGCAGGAGTCATTCACAGTTTTGCAAAATTTGATTCCATGACAAAGTTCGCTTTTTACAACAAAAGTGGCGATATTGGAGAATTTAAGGTTTTTAAAACACTTTTTGGAAGAGACTATTCTACTATATAAAGTTGGAATATGATGTTAAAAAATTCACGGTTTTGTCAAAAACTTCAAAATTTGGGGAATTTACTTTTTTCATGAGAAAAATTGTAGTTCTCCAAGTTTTATGTCCGAAAGTTGTAATTCGGCAAAGTTAATATTTTACGACCAAAAAAACAAACAAAAAAAAAAAAAACGTAATTGTGACTGTACAACAGTTGTTGTAGAGTTAGTGACTGTTGTACAAGTCGAGACTAATTGTGACTGTACAACAGTCACAATTAGTCTCGACTTCAGAACTAAAAGACAATTTGGAAACAAAATAATAAAAAAAAAAAATTTTTTTAAACTTTAAGGACAAAATTCTCTTTTTTTGCAAAAAATAAGTCAATAAAAATTAGCTAAATTTTTTATATATTATGACAAAATTTTTTCAGTGAAAGTTTTGATATTGTGAAATTGACATATTTTCAACAGATTTTTCAAAATAAGGACAAAACGTTGCAATTTTGATAGCATAGCTTAGCACAGCAGCTTTGAGACCAAACACAGAGCTAAATAAGCTAACCTTAGTCCACCAAGAAAAGCAACAAAAAAAAAAGAAAATATTTGTCATATCTTTCAGAACCAACGTCTTTAAATTGGTCCTGAACTAGAGGTCTTCACGGGTCCACTTTCATGGACCCGAATCCCGAATAAAAATTCAACCCAAAACCGACCGACCCGAGCTATTATTATACGTCTGGGGGTCCGAAACTGAATGGATCTGCAATATTTGGACCTAGAACCGACCCGACCCAAGTCTTTAGTTTCCGACCACGAACCGAACCAAGTTACCCGAATAGAACCGAGACAATCCAGCCCATAGTTGTTCATGTTAAAGTTGTCTAGCGTTGAATAAAACTTGATTTTCTTACCTAAAGTTGTCTTCTTCTACCGGTTCAGTTGCTACATAGGCTACGTGATGTAAACAACAATAAATCCACGTCGTTATTTTCTTTGTGGATACAGATGCTATTGGTAGCAACAGCTAACGCTAATAGCCTACACCGGTCAGGACGTGTCATGAAATATGTTCTCTCATCCAGCGTTGTCATGTTGGTGATCCGTTGTGCTTTACAGCTGCCGGGCAAACCGCTAATAACACGCTAATAACACGCTACGGCAACACGATTGTTTAAACTGCCCCGAGTCCTGACATTAGCTGCCAGCGCCAATATCTTTACCTCTCTGGAGTAAACGTGGACCCAGCCTGTCAGAGAGCACCGACCGGACCCGAGACTAACTGTACCGATTCAGACCAGAACCCGGAGTCACGTCATTTGAATGGACCCCAGACCCGATTCGGGTCGGGTCGGAACCTCGTGTTTTCGGGTTGTTTCGAAGACCTCTATTATGAACAAATATGAGCAGAAACAGGATCTGAACGTCAGAAACTCCATCAGGTCCAGGAACAAGCGGGAAACCGAACGACACTAGAACGACCTTTGATAGCAACCGCGGTGATGACGTTTAGCGCCCCTGATTTAAAGGTACCAGAACCTGGAACCAGAAGGCTGAAACAGAGCAGATTATGGCCCGACAGCCATTTCTGGAGCGCCGGCGTCGCTAACGGCTTTCCACATCCTTCAAAATGACTTTAGTTCCCGAGTCAGCGCCGGTTCTGACTGGCGCTCCCTCCTCAGGCGGCAGACCGGAGTTCCCGCCGAGGGAAGCTGAAGACTCGGGTCTGAAAAGGAAAAGATGGAGGGAAAACCATCCTGCTCACATGCAGCGCTGCGCATGTTTATGAGTGCAGGAGGAAGTGTGTAGGAGTGAATCCTGGCTGCGACGCAGACATATGCTCCACAAACGTTGGAGAAGACGAGTTGGGAAATAAAATGTGCAGCTCTGTCACACAGAGATGAGTTTTTTCTTTTTTTTTTTTTTTTTTGGAGGCTGATTTTGCAGATTAGACTTTTGAGCTTTCAGGAGCAGCTGACGTGTCATCTCCACCCGCTGAGCCGTGACTGCAGTCAGGGAATCCACCGCTGGTGGTTAAAGCTGGCACATGCCAACATCAGCCCAAAATAGACAAAACATTTGCATAAAGATTTAATTTAAAAAAAAGTGAAAGAAAAGAGCGATACAAAAGAGCGACGGCTGGTTTGGAGGCTGCAGAGCTCGAACGAAGCCGCTTTGATCAGACGAGGTCTCAGTTATTCAGATGTGACGGGTCTGCAGCTCCAATTACTGCTGAGACACCAACACAGCTAATGTTGCTAATGCACCAATATTTCTGGACTAAACGCCGTCGAGGTTCATTTTGCACAAAAAGAAAAACCAATCCAGCAGGAAGAAAAGTGCTTTCAAGCGTCCATTTCAGGCCCAAAAGCATCATTGTTTTTGCTCTTATTTGTAGTCGTATCTGTGACTCGTTCTGGACGCTTGGAGGGAACGTGGCTCGGCCGGTTCAGAACAAACGCCAGGCGTTCTGGTTACCGCTAAAACCGTCTGAGCGGCATCGACTGCAGCGTCTTAAAGCCACTGTATGTAGTAACATCAAGTCTGACGTTTTGATCCGCTGGTTTGACGACGACGCGGCAGTACTGTCCTGACCAGCAGGGGGCGTCGGCCACGTCGGCCTCTAGCGGTCGGTAGAGGAACCGCAACCTCTAGCAGTCGGTAGAGGAACCGCAGCCTCTAGCGGTCGGTAGAGGAACCGCAGCCTCTAGCGGTCGGTAGAGGAACCGCAGCCTCTGGTCGGTAGAGGAACCGCAGCCTCTGGTCGGTAGAGGAACTGCAGCCTCTGGTCGGTAGAGGAACCGCAGCCTCTAGCGGTCGGTAGAGGAACCGCAGCCTCTAGCGGTCGGTAGAGGAACCGCAGCCTCTGGTCGGTAGAGGAACCGCTAGAGGAACCGCAGCCTCTGGTCGGTAGAGGAACCGCTAGAGGAACCGCAGCCTCTAGCGGTCGGTAGAGGAACCGCAGCCTCTGGTCGGTAGAGGAACCGCAGCCTCTAGCGGTCGGTAGAGGAACCGCAGCCTCTAGCGGTCGGTAGAGGAGCTTCGGTAAGAGGAACCGCAGCCTCTGGTCGGTAGTAGAGGAACGCAGCCTCTAGCAGTCGGTAGAGGAACCGCAGCCTCTGGTCGGTAGAGGAACCGCTAGAGGAACCTCTAGAGGAACCGCAGCCTCTGGTCGGTAGAGGAACCGCTAGAGGAACCGCAGCCTCTAGCGGTCGGTAGAGGAACCGCAGCCTCTAGCGGTCGGTAGAGGAACCGCAGCCTCTCTAGAGGTCGGTAGAGGAAACCGCAGCCTCTAGGTCGGTAGAGGAACCGCAGCCTCTAGAGGAACCGCAGGTTAGAGGAACCGCAGCCTCTAGCGGTCGTAGAGGAACCGCAGCCTCTAGCGGTCGGTAGAGGAACCGCAGCCTCTAATGGTCGGTAGAGGAACCGCAGCCTCTAGGTCGGTAGAGGAACCGCCTCGCCTCTAGCCGGTAGCGGTCGGTAGAGGAACCGCAGCCTCTAGCGGTCGGTAGAGGAACCGCAGTCTCTAGCGGTTCGGTAGAGGAACCCGCAGCCTCTAGCGGTCGGTAGAGGAACCGCGGCCTCTAGCGGTCGGTAGAGGAACCGCGGCCTCTAGCGGTCGGTAGAGGAACCGCGGCCCTCTAGCGGTCGGTAGAGAGGAACCGCAGCCTCTAGCGGTCGGTAGGAGGCAGCCTCTAGTGGTCGGTAGAGGAACCGCAGCCTCTAGCCGGTTAGAGGAACGCAGCCTCTAGCGGTCGGTAGAGGAACCGCAGCCTCTAGCGGTCGGTAGAGAACCGCAAGCGGTCTAGAGGAACCGCAGTCTCTAGCGGTCGGTAGAGGAACCGCAGCCTCTAGCGGTCGGTAGAGGAACTGCAGCCTTAAACCAGATGCTGTTTTTTGGATGAAGTCTTGATTAGTTGCTGCAGATTGTTGTTCTACTCAATAATTTAACACACTAGCAGGGTTTTTGTTTTTAAACATAAGCTCATTTATATTTCATTGTTGTAAAGCACAAAACTCAATTTCCAACTTACGCTCTCTGATCTTTGTAGTTCTGCTTCTGTATTTTAAATATTTATGTTTCTCTTAGTCTGTAATGGGAGAACAGTGACTGAGTAAATGAAGAAAATTAAGCAGTAATTAAAATAATCAACAGGGTAAATACCTGAATAAAGAGATCGTTTCATTCTTGAGTGTTTCTTTCATCTCTTTCGCCTCCAGCTGGATCTTTTTATCCACAAATATTTCATCTTACATGAGCTCTTTAGATAAAAACTGTGACTCAGCTGAGCAACAAAGCGTTCCCGCCTGAAAACATCTCGGATAAATCAGGACGTGGAGCAGACGAGCTCACGATAAAAATATCAGAGGTTTTAAACGCACCTGAGTGGATTTAAACTACCTGAGACCAGAACCGAGTCCTTTAATAAAAAAAGATCTCATCTCTGGAGGACACAGGAGAGAGGAAGGAAGTGAAGGAAGCAGGTGGCTCGTCCAGGTGAGGATGAAAGAGTGAGAAGTTCACCTGGAGGTCAGGCAGGTGAGCAGGTAGACTCCAGGAGGCGCTCAGGCTCCTCCCACTTTCACCTCTGACCTGACAGGTGAGTCCAGCAGAACAACCGCCGAGCAGCTGTTTCACCGTCAGAAGCAATGATACGTCCAAGAGTTACGATTTTATCACAAATTTATATTTTTTTGAAAATTATATTATATATGAATATATGAAAATATATATGAATTATATATCTTTCTACAACAGAGAGATGAGATAATTAAACTACAGCGATCAGTTCTGGTCGATCTGCAGGATCCTTCCAGAACCTTCCAGGTCTGACAGGACAGCAGGAGGTCTAACTCTGCAATCAAGCTCCTCTAGTCCTTGTTTCAGCTCTGCTAGCCGTCGTTTCAGGTCAACTAGTCCTCGTTTCAGCTCTGCTAGTCCTGGTTTCAGCTCCGCTAGTCCTCGTTTCAGCTCTGCTAGTCCTCGTTTCAGCTCTGCTAGTCCTCGTTTCAGCTCTGCTAGCCCTCGTTTCAGCTCTGCTAGTCCTCGTTTCAGCTCTGCTAGTCCTCGTTTCAGGTCAACTAGTCCTCGTTTCAGGTCAACCAGTCCTCGTTTCAGCTCTGCCAGTCCTCGTTTCAGCTCTGCTAGTCCTCGTTTCAGCTCTGCTAGTCCTCGTTTCAGCTCTTCTAGTCTCAGCTCTGCTAGTCCTCGTTTCAGCTCTGCTAGTCCTCGTTTCAAGTCAACCAGTCCTTGTTTCAGCTCTGCTAGTCCTCATTTCAGGTCAACTAGTCCTTGTTTCAGCTCTGCTAGTCCTCATTTCAGGTCAACCAGTCCTTGTTTCAGCTCTGCTAGTCCTCGTTTCAGCTCTGCTAGTCCTCGTTTCAGCTCCGCTAGTCCTCATTTCAGCTCTGCTAGTCCTCGTTTCAGCTCTGCTAGTCCTCGTTTCAGGTCAACCAGTCCTCGTTTCAGGTCAACCAGTCCTTGTTTCAGCTCTGCTTGTCCTCATTTCAGGTCAACCAGTCCTTGTTTCAGCTCTGCTTGTCCTCATTTCAGGTCAACCAGTCCTTGTTTCAGCTCTGCTAGTCCTCGTTTCAGCTCCGCTAGTCCTCATTTCAGCTCTGCTAGTCCTCGTTTCAGCTCTGCTAGTCCTCGTTTCAGCTCTGCTAGTCCTCGTTTCAGGTCAACCAGTCCTCGTTTCAGCTCTGCTAGTCCTCGTTTCAGGTCAACCAGTCCTCGTTTCAGCTCTGCTAGTCCTCGTTTCAGCTCTGCTAGTCCTCGTTTCAGGTCAACCAGTCCTCGTTTCAGCTCTGCTAGTCCTCGTTTCAGGTCAACCAGTCCTCGTTTCAGCTCTGCTAGTCCTCGTTTCAGGTCAACCAGTCCTCGTTTCAGGTCAACCAGTCCTCGTTTCAGCTCTGCTAGTCCTCGTTTCAGGTCAACTAGTCCTTGTTTCAGCTCTGCTTGTCCTCATTTCAGGTCAACCAGTCCTTGTTTCAGCTCTGCTAGTCCTCGTTTCAGCTCTGCTAGTCCTCGTTTCAGCTCTGCTAGTCCTCGTTTCAGGTCAACTAGTCCTCGTTTCAGCTCTGCTAGTCCTCGTTTCAGGTCAACTAGTCCTTGTTTCAGCTCTGCTTGTCCTCATTTCAGGTCAACCAGTCCTTGTTTCAGCTCTGCTAGTCCTCGTTTCAGCTCTGCTAGTCCTCGTTTCAGGTCAACTAGTCCTTGTTTCAACTCTGCTAGTCCTCATTTCAGCTCTGCTAGCCCTCATTTCAGGTCAACTAGTCCTCGTTTCAGCTCTGCTAGTCCTTGTTTCAGCTCTGCTAGCCCTCATTTTGTATGTTGTTTTAGCAGCAACACTTGAAATGAGAATGTTTGGACAAATTACATCATTGTGAAGTAATGATAAGCGTAGCAGGTTAGCAGAAGTTAAGCTAGCCAAGATCAGGTAACCAGCTATGACTGATAAAGTGGGCGTGTTCCAGCTGGTTTCCCGGCCTGCTTATTCCACCCATTTGCAACACGGCGCCGAGCAGTACGAGGAAAAACAGGCTTCAAAACTAACTGTTGAGAACCGAAGAGTAACAACACTGGAGGTGTGTCCAGTTGTTTTTATACAATCTATACGTGTGACGCAGGTTGTTGTTTTGATCCAGCTATGTAGCCTTTGCGTTATTTTGGCAGTAAGCTGTTATTTTATGCTGGAAGGCTCATCATAAAAAGGCTGCAGGTACCAGAGGTGGCACGAATGTTGCTAAATCTAAAACGAGCGACCGTATAAAGTGTTTAAGGAGATGAACAACAATGATGAGGACAACAGTCATGGTCCAGCTGACTACCAGGGTTTAGTTCTGGCCTGAAGAGCGCTGGGATCGGTCCAGCAGATACTCGGTCCAGATCACAGATGGACGGATGGAGGCTTTTGATCATATTATGCCGCCGTATTAATGCAGAGTCTTCCACAGTTTCCACCGGAGCGTCCCGGTTCAGAGGATCTTCATCGTCCACTGAAACTAGTCTCTGGGGGTAAAGGAACATGGCAGATTCGGTCCAGATCTGCTTTATTTCTCCTCCTCCCAGCGTCTCGTTCACTGGAGCCTGTGAATCTTCACATCTACGACGCTCTGGCCTCGTTGTCAGAGCTTCGTCAGGCTGCAGGAGAGGCGGCAGAGCGACGCCACGCAGCGCCGCTCTGGCTGCTTTATATCTCCCTGTAATCTTCTGTCAGGTCCTCAGAGAGCCCGGCACACTCTGCTGCCTCCTTATTAGCGGCTGAATGTTTTATTTTCACAGTTTCTACCAGCCGGTCCTGGCTCAGATTTAAAAAGAAAAAAAAAAAAAAAAGGCCTGTGAGGTGTTGAGAGCCACTGAAGCCTCGCAGGTCATAAAACACAGATTTAAACCCTGAATTTTATCTGACCCGCCACGGCGCGCAAAGACAATCACGTACGCTCATAAACATTAGCGCTGAAGTGCTGAAGGGACGTAAACGCAACCGTCCGACTGGTTCTGTCCAAACATGAACAACTGGAACAGCTGGAACAGCTGGAACAGCTGCTCAGAAGCCACCATTACGGTGTAAACTTACGTCACAATTTTTAAACAAAAATAAGTCTTTTTACAAAAACACCCCATTCAACAAAAGTCAACAGAACGTTGCAAATTTATTTAAAAAAGTCACAACTTTGAAAATAAAAAGGGTTTTACAATCATGATTAAAATCATGATTTTTGAAAACAAGCGCAAATACACAAAATTTACCATTTTTTTAATGCCATGAAATTCTGCTTTTCAAGGTTTTTTTTTTTTTTATTTATTTTAAAAAATTAATTCCAAGTTAAAAGTTGTGCTTTTGTTAAATCTCAATCTGATAATATTAGGAAAGTAACAATTTATGAAATTTGTAATTTTCCAAGAAAAAGAAAAAAAAAATGTGAAAATCTGTACTTTACTACAAAAAGTCATGATTTTACTGCAAAATGTCATATTTACACGTCAAACATGGAAAACAGCAAAATGTGTAATTTTGTGACAAAATCATATTTGATGAAAAAAAAATTGTGATTTTGCAAAACTGAAGTTTTTAGGAGAAAAACTCTACAGTTACTACAAAATTCACGATTTTACAACTAAAATAAAGTCGTCTTTATTTCACAAAAGTGGCGATTTTGCAAAAGACAAATATTTCAAGACAAAAGTTTCAACAGTAATCATGTGATTAAAGAGCACAATTTTGCTGCATGAGGTCATGATGTGTCAAAAAGCTGTCCATATAGAGTTAAAGTTAGAATTATGCAAATTTTTTGAGTTTAGAAGTAAAGACAAAATCTTATAACACAATGTCACAATTTTTGCAAAATGAGATTTTTCACAAAACTTCACTTATTTTGACAAAAGGTTGCAATAATGCAAAATTCGCCATGTGACAACAAAAATGTAAAAATCTGATCCCCAAGCGTAGCAGCTGCGCTTTGACACCACACAGGGAGCCTAGCGTAGCAGCTGCGCTTTGACACCACACAGGGAGCCTAGCGTAGCAGCTGCGCTTTGACACCACACAGGGAGCCTAGCGTAGCAGCTGCGCTTTGACACCACACAGGGAGCCTAGCGTAGCAGCTGCGCTTTGACACCACACAGGGAGCCTAGCGTAGCAGCCAGTTTGACAACACACAGGGAGCCTAGCGTAGCAGCCAGTTTGACAACACACAGGGAGCCTAGCGTAGCAGCTGCACTTTGACTCCACACAGGGAGCCTAGCGTAGCAGCTGCGCTTTGACACCACACAGGGAGCCTAGCGTAGCAGCTGCGCTTTGACACCACACAGGGAGCCTAGCGTAGCAGCTGTGCTTTGACACCACACAGGGAGCCTAGCGTAGCAGCTGCGCTTTGACACCACACAGGGAGCCTAGCGTAGCAGCTGCGTTCTGACTCCACACATAGAGCCTAGCGTAGCAGCTGCGTTCTGACTCCACACATAGAGCCTAGTGTAGCAGCTGCATTCTGACTCCACACAGGGAGCCTAGCGTAGCAGCTGCGCCCGACTCCACACAGGGAGCCTAGCGTAGCAGCTGCGCTTTGACACCACACAGGGAGCCTAGCGTAGCAGCTGCGCTTTGACACCACACAGGGAGCCTAGCGTAGCAGCTGCGTTCTGACTCCACACAGGGAGCCTAGCGTAGCAGCTGCGTTCTGACTCGACACAGAGAGCCTAGCGTAGCAGCTGCGCTTTGACACCACACAGGGAGCCTAGCGTAGCAGCTGCGTTCTGACTCCACACAGGGAGCCTAGCGTAGCATCTGCACTTTGACTCCACACAGAGAGCCTAGCGTAGCAGCTGCGCTTTGACACCACACAGGGAGCCTAGCGTAGCAGCTGCGTTCTGACTCCACACAGGGAGCTACATCAGCTAACCTTAGCCTCCAAGAAAAGGACCAAGTGTCATTCATAAAGCGTCTTTCTGAATATACATTTTGTTCCAACCAGAAACCGGATTTAACGTCAAAAACGCCATCATAGATGACACCGGGAACTGGCAGGAAATATGACAACACAGCTGGCTGAGAAAACAAAGAGTAACTGGGTTTCAGCGGTAACCATAGTGACGACGAGGCCCAGGATCAAACAGAGTTTGACACCTCTGGTTCAGGTGGACGGAGACGTTTGTTTCAGAACCCCTGACGGGACGACCACCAGTCTGATGGAAGTCACTTCTGAGGAAAGATGAGGAGAGGCGGGAAAACAGCCTCATTAAATCACGATTTAGACCTCAGTGGCGCAAAGCTGAAGGGATTTACAGTTTGGTGAAATATTTAGGCATGTTTAGGCGCGTTAAAGAGCTAAAGGAGCTCAGGAAGCGTCCCGGCTGTTACGTAACGCAGCAGAGCGACCGACCCGGTGGACTCAGCAGGTTCAGGAAGAGTTTTCCAGCACAGATGGAGGATTCGCTCGCACTCCTGCGGAGCAGAGACGCCACAGACGTTAGCTAACGCTCCAGAAAGATCTATTTAACGTCGACCGCCACATCAGAGTCACGGCGGCGCTGAAATCAGATCATCGCAGGACTGCAGACGACGCAGGAGAGACTGAGGTGGAGGAGTCTGAGTGGCAAAAAGAGAGGAGGAGGAGGAGGAGGAGGAGGAGGAGGAGGAGGAGGAAACAGGACGGAGATGAAGTCTTAGGAGGGAGAGGATGAGGGAAGAAGAGATGAAAAGTGGGGGAAAAGGAATAAAGAGGTAGAAGGGAAAATAAAGGAGAGGAAAAATAAATAAAAAGCCAATAAAGACATAAACATGAGAAAAGCATCTGATTCTTCAGCCTTTAGGGTTTAATTTTATATATTCTGTATAAAATATAAAATAATTTCAGGAACATTCATTTGTGGGTTGCACCCATGAAAGATCGGCCAGGATCTTTTTTTTCTTTGCTGTTGACTTGTTTGGTGGATTAGAGGTTTGAAGTTTGAAGAAACTAAGACACACTGGCAAATAATTTAAATGTATTTAACAAACATGAACCTCAGCGGCGCGGTAGAACCGTACACAGCTGCAACAGGAGTCTCGGCGGCCCAGTAGAACCGTACACAGCTGCAACACGAGCCCCGGCGGCGCGGAAGAACCGTACACAGCTGCAACACGAGCCCCGGCGGCGCGGTAGAACCGTACACAGCTGCAACATGAGCCTCAGCGGCGCGATAGAACCGTACACAGCTACAACAGGAGCCTCGGTGGTGCGGTAGAACCGTACACAGCTGCAACATGAGCCCCGGCGGCGCGGTAGAACCGTACACAGCTGCAACGTGAGCCTCGGCGGCGCGGTAGAACCGTACACAGCTGCAACGTGAGCCTCGGCGGCGCGGTAGAACCGTACACAGCTGCAACATGAGCCTCAGCGGCGCGGTAGAACCGTACACAGCTACAACAGGAGCCTCGGTGGCGTGGTAGAACCGTACACAGCTGCAACATGAGCCCCGGCGGCGCGGTAGAACCGTACACAGCTGCAACGTGAGCCTCGGCGGCGCGGTAGAACCGTACACAGCTGCAACGTGAGCCTCGGCGGCGCGGTAGAACCGTACACAGCTGCAACAGGAGCGTGGTAGAACCGTACACAGCTGCAACATGAGCCCCGGCGGCGCGGTAGAACCGTACACAGCTGCAACGTGAGCCCCGGCGGCGCGGTAGAACCGTACACAGGTACAACATGAGTCTCGGCGGCGCGGTAGAACCGTACACAGCTGCAACAGGAGCCTCAGCGGCGCGGTAGAACCGTACACAGCTGCAACATGATCCCCAGCGGCGCGGTAGAACCGTACACAGCTGCAACAGGAGCCTCAGCGGCGCGGTAGAACCGTACACAGCTACAACAGGAGCCTCAGCGGCGCGGTAGAACCGTACACAGCTACAACAGGAGCCTCAGCGGCGCGGTAGAACCGTACACAGCTGCAACATGAGCGTGGTAGAACCGTACATAAAGCCATAAAACATTATCTTGTAGAATTTATAAATTTATGGGAAGATTTGATTAGCAACTATCTATTAGAAATTACCATAAGTCAAACAGGTAGTATTGAAGCTATATTATATTATTTTAGGCTTGTGTTTTCATGTATTTATTGTACTTTGTCTTTACTGTGTTTTTAATGCTCTATATGGTAACCTTGAGTGACAGAAAGGTGCCTTTAAATAAAATGTATTATTATTATAAATGTCTTTTCTCTTGGCTTTAGCACCTGCCCCTCAAAAATGTCTGTGAAAGGAAGAAGAGAGAAGACAAGAAAGCAATGGAAGCAATGGAAAAGAAAAGGGGAATTAGAAGAATGCAAATGCTGCTGAAAACCAGTAAATCTAGTCAGAGACGTCCAACCTCATTTACAACAGGACCGGGGACACCAGGAGGTGGATTTCATCTGGGCCTCCTGGGAAACCCGGGTCGGTCACAGACGGACTGGAGAGGATTTACTGAACCTCTGGGGACCAGAAACCCAGTAATGAAGGGAAGAAGAGGAGAAATGAGCAGCACTCCTCTTTCTTTTCTCATTGTTTCCAACAGAGAAACTGCAATAAAAAGATGTGTTTGGTTGGTGTCAATTTAATGCTTTTGGTTTATTTGATCTGGTTAAAGACAACGTGATAAAAGCAGCAGCGTGTACAACTGAACAGGGTCATGTGACTTCATGTGAAGCCATGCTGCAGGTACCAGATGAGACCAGTCGAGGCCCGCGGGCCGGAACGCTGCTACAACAGTCACCGACTCAGAACCGGAACATTTCTGGAGAAACGTTCAAGAGACGCCAACGCCACTGCCGGTCCAAGCCGACTTTTGAGCAGCGAGTTTCGGTTTCAAAAACGTTTTTCCTCAAACGTTACAACTTTACAAAGTTTGAAAAAGAAAAAGTTCACAAAAAAAAATATGATTTGTGATTATTGTTATAATTTCACGTACAAAAACTGCGATTGTGCAACAAAAGTCCTTGGTCTCATAAAAATTTGCAATTTTACAACAAAAAGTTATTTTTCCCCCAAAATTTGCATATTTACAGTAAAATTTAGAGATTTTCTGGAAAAAATTACAATTTGAAATTGTGAAATTCTACAAGGAAAAATTTGATTTTTTTGACAAACCATTTTTTTGAATGAGGAAAAGTTGCAATATTGCAGTTATATCACCATGTTACAACAAAATATTACTGTTTTTCCCCCAAAACCAATTTTTCCCCAAAAAATTTGCAATTTTACAGGAAAATTTAGAGATTTTCTGGAAAAAATTACATTTTGAAATTGTGAAATTTTACAAGGAAAAATTTGATTTTTTTGACAAACCATTTTTTTAATGAGGAAAAGTTGCGATATTGCAGTTATATCACCATGTTACAACAAAAAGTTACTTTTTTCCACCAAAACCAATTTTGTTTTCCTAAAATTTTCAATTTTACAGGAAAAATTTGAGATCTTCTGGAAAAAAAATTACAATTTGAAATCGCATAAAATTTTACAAGGAAGATTTTTGATTTTTTTTTGACAAAAACTTTTTTAACAAAGGAAAAGTTGCGATATTGCAGTTATATCAACATTTTACAACAAAAACGTGTGATTGAATCTTTCAGAATCTGTGTTTTTAGAACGAAACACGGGCAGGTTGGTTCTGACCAGAAACAGGAACCCAACACCAGAAACTCCATCGTAGACCAGGAACGGGACCTGGAGGGAAACCTGACGACACCAGAACGAGCAGGTGACCAGGATGAGATGAATACAGGTAAGCATTTACACTCAATATATCCCACAATGCATCACTGTGAAAATTAGTGCATCAAGCATCTGTTGTTGCAAAAAGCTGCAACATTGTGAAATTTGTAATTATTGCAACGAGGTGAAATGCATGATTCTGGATTTAAAGTCAATATTTCAGAACAAGAAGATGTGATTGTTAAACAAGAAATTTTGTAAAATTTGTGATTTGCGACACATTTTTGCTGTTTGGTTGCAGGAATAAATGACTGTAGCTTCAACAGGCATTACTGAAGGTAAATGATATAATGAACGATTGTCACGGCGCTGATCTTTTCTCTTTTCTCCTGTGACAAACACCGAAAGAAAAATGGAAGCAGCTTCATCTCCGTCTGGTCTTCGGCGGCGTTCGTCGCTGACGCTGCTTCACAACTGCACCTCCAGGAATTCAGCCAAGAGACCAAACACTACAGCAAATGTGAAAACAGCCATTAGCCAGTTAATCACCTTGGCTGCGAGTCTGAAGGTTCGGCTCCAACACGGATCTAATCCCAGACGGGTTTTAGGGTTTTATTATTCAAATTAAGCACTAATGAATTCAGGCAGTAAAACATGATGCACTGCACCACTTTAAATCTGATCACAGCCTAACTTTAACTCCGAATGTTTATTTCGGTATTTATGGCTCTAGAAGCTGCTGTAAGGCGTCAAGAAACTATAAGTTGAACAAAAAGATTTCCACCGAAATTACAATAAAAACCCGTAATTTTAACAACAAAAACATGCAATGATTTTACAACAAACTGTTCCATATTTCAGCAGAAAATCTCCTTTTTTTTAAAACTGAAAAGTTATGATAGTGTGAAATATGCACTTTACAACAGAATGTATCATTTAAAGACAGAAATTTCTAATTATACAAAATTCACAATTTCATATTAAAGTCTAATTTTGTCAAAACGTTGTTATTTCACAAAAGTCAATAATTTCCAACTAAAGAATTGTAATTTTCAGTTAAAAATTCTTATTTTGGTGACATTTGTAATTCTACAGTTAAAAAGTTGTGATTATGCTTTATTTTAATTTTGCAACAAAAATGTGCTTTTTGATGAAAAAAAAGTCAGTTTCGTCAGTTCAATTTTTAATTATATGAAAGTTTGCCTTTTATGATTAAAATGTGATGAAATTTGAGATTTTATGAGGAAAATTTGCTTTTTTTCATGATAAAAAGTTGCAATATAAAATATGTGATGTTACAACAAATATATCTGATTTTAGAACAAAAACTGAAAACAAAAAACATAAAGTCATGGTATTGAGTTGAAAAGTGCCACGACTCATTTACAGTTAAAATTACGTTTTATACGCTAAACTAGCGTCGAGTTAACCAGCTCCAGAGGGGGCGGGGCTTCTTCACGGGTTTCAGCCAAACTTCACTTCATTTTAATGAAATTTTCTTTAACACTTTTTTTTGCTAATTTCGTAATTAATGCTGTAAAACACTGTTCCCGGTGGAGCCAGTCATTTTTTGGTTGTTTTTTTTCTCAATTTCAGACAGAAATAAGCTGAAATAAAAACCTTAAATAAGAGAAGTGATCTGATCTGAGGTTTAATCCAGTCACCTGTTGGAGGTGTTCTGACCCTGCACACCTTCACCACCGTGAACATCAGGGCTCCGTGAACAGATGTTCCCCTGCAGCTCTTTGATTTGGACCTTAGCAGCCTCTCAGCTCCACCTCCGCTACATTTACATTTTCCAGCCAATTAAAGCGCAGGTCAGGTTTGTTTACACAGGCGGCGGCGCCGGGCCCCCCCCCCCCCTTCTGCCCGGGGCGAGACGTTAACCCGCGACGAGCCGAGCCGGTAACTGCAGCAACATGGAGGTCAGAGCCGTGAGATACTGATCCAGAAAAGAGCGGGAACGGCGGCGCCGTGACATTCAGGAGACTCTGAAACGGGTTCAAGCAGCCTCGGACCGCCAGTCGCTCATGTCTAATTCAGCGTTTGGTAAATGTCACTGAGAATTAAAGCGCTGATGCGATTTGTTCTGGTTCTGTTGGTTCAGCTTGTTCCGGGTCGTTCCGGGTCGTTCACACGGTCAATAAAGAGGAGAAACAGCAGCAGATGGAGAGGAGACGGATGTGGACCAGGAACCTGCTCTGAGGACGATCCACAGACCGACCAGCAGCCCTGAGCTGGACCAGTCTGGTCTGGTCTGGTCTGGTCTGGTCTGGTCTGGTCTGGTCTGGTCTGGTCTGGTCTGGTCTGGTCTGGTCTGGTCTGGTCTGGACTGGTCTGGTCTGGTCTGGTCTGGTCTGGTCTGGACTGGTCTGGACAGACCGTCTGGTCTGGACTGGTCTGGATGGACTGTCTGGTCTGGTCTGGTCTGGATGGACCGTCTGGTCTGGACTGGTCTGGATGGACTGTCTGGTCTGGACTGGTCTGGATGGACTGTCTGGTCTGGTCTGGTCTGGTATGGTCTGGATGGACCGTCTGGTCTGGATGGACCGTCTGGTCTGGACTGGTCTGGATGGACCGTCTGGTCTGGATGGACCGTCTGGTCTGGACTGGTCTGGATGGACCGTCTGGTCTGGACTGGTCTGGATGGACCGTCTGGTCTGGACTGGTCTGGATGGACCGTCTGGTCTGGTCTGGTCTGGATGGACCGTCTGGTCTGGTCTGGTCTGGATGGACCGTCTGGTCTGGTCTGGTCTGGATGGACCGTCTGGTCTGGTCTGGTCTGGATGGACCGTCTGGTCTGGACAGACCGTCTGGTCTGGACTGGTCTGGATGGACCGTCTGGTCTGGTCTGGTCTGGATGGACCGTCTGGTCTGGATGGACCGTCTGGTCTGGACTGGTCTGGATGGACCGTCTGGTCTGGTCTGGTCTGGATGGACCGTCTGGTCTGGTCTGGTCTGGATGGACCGTCTGGTCTGGTCTGGTCTGGACAGACCGTCTGGTCTGGACAGACCGTCTGGTCTGGACTGGTCTGGATGGACCGTCTGGTCTGGACTGGTCTGGACAGACCGTCTGGTCTGGACTGGTCTGGACAGACCATCTGGTCTGGACGGACCGTCTGGTCTGGTCTGGACGCTCCTGGACGTCTCTGGAGACGAGTTTCCAGCGGGTCCAACCAGCTGGACTCCAGGTGGCGCTGAAGCTCCAGCAGCTGTTTCACCATCAGAACCATCAGAACCATCAGCCTGAGAGACTTTCCACCAAAATTTAACCATTTTTACAACAAAACAGAGTAATTCTTCTAAAGTAAAAATTCTTTTGGTCCAAAACTCCCAGTTTTGTAAAATTTATGACTTTTTTTTTTTAATGGCACAAGTTTGAGATTTTATGTCAAAACGTCCAAGATTTGCAAAATAAAAAAAAAAAAAATGCAATATCACATTCAGAGCAGAACGTTATAATTACAGAAAACCGTTAACAGCTAAACTGTTCAGACTTTATGACTAAATGTCCTGATTACAGGACAGAAAGTTACAGAAACATTTCTGTCGGAGAAAGTTAAAACTATTTTACTTTTACAAGCTCATTTATGTAAATTTTGTGAGATTTCGTGAAAATCAAAAAGTTCCGAATATCGAGTTAAAAAGTCACAATTTTGAGACATTTTGTTATTTTACAGCAAACTGTTGTTATTAGAAGAAAGTTGTAAAGTTGTAGTTTTATGAATTATGCAGTTTTGCAATCATGCTAATTTTATGTCAGAAACAAAAAGTTTTGCGAAATTTTACATTACAACCAAAAATTGCAATTTTGTCAAAGTTGACATTTTAATACAAAAGTTGCAGCATTAAGGAACATTGTTTATTTCAGTTTTATGGTCGTATATATTTATATATATGTATATATACACTGGTTAAATAAAGGTTAAAAAAAAATTTAGATTATAGTTGTTCTTCATCCCACTGCATCAGCATCACTTCAGTCTTTCATTTGAATAGAAAACTGTAATTTTTATCATCCATCGTTTGAGCTCCGCCCCCAGATACGCTGGTGCACGGCTGCCTCCTCTCAGGTGAACCCTCACCTGTCCACTGCAGCGATGAGAGGAGCCGTTGATCTGAGAGGACAGGTGGACAGGTGGACGGCTGGATGGACACTCGGGTGGATTTGAAGCAATCAGGTTCGGGTCAGGAGGCCGACGCGTCCCGGCGGGAATCTTCCGCTGGTCTGAACACGATCGATGGGCGGGGGGGGGGGGGGGGGGGGGGGGGGGGGGGGTCGGGGGTCGGGGTCCTTGATCCGCCAGGCAGAAAGGAAGCAGACGGAAAACTCATCTGCAGCTCCCAGCGGAGCGACGCATCAAACGGACCAATCAGCTCCCAGCGGAGGCTCCAGCCGAGCGACGCATCAAACGGACCCGTCAGGACGGAGCTGATGCTCCTCCGGATCAACAACTAAATCACAAAAAGATCACGTTTCTAAAGATCCGTCTGGGCAGCAGTGAACCGAGCCGTCTTTATCGTTAGCATCATAAGGTTGGACAGGATGAGGTCAGGGGTCATGGAGGACAACGCCAACGCGGGCGGCGACGTCGGGGATTAGGCTCTTGCCAGTTGTGCTAGCATAATTTTTGGCATAATCTGAGGAATTGAGCATAATTTTTGCCCTTTTTCCAAAAGTAGCACTGCTAGCATAACCCGTATATTTTTGTCTTAATAGCACAATTTTAGAATAATTCAAGAAAACGAAGATCTCAGCTACTAAAAACGATAGATTACTATTAACAGTTGGTTCCATTACTTGCAACAAGTGTGAAGCTTCAATATAACAAGCGCTAATTAATTGTTAGAGAATAAATTAGAGAAGTCAAGCCGGACTGCGTGGTTCAGAAACGAGCGAGATTATTCTGTTAAATTTGTTATCCAGGGCTCTGTCAGAAACTGCATGGTTTAGTTTTCACTGTATTTGTTTTTATTTGTCTGCTAGCGCGCGCACAGTTTGTTGTTTACTCGAAATTCGCATACTTTACCATGGTAACTGGAGGTCATTTGAGTGCAAAACCTTGCGCAAACTGTGTCACGCTCTGCTACACGCGATGGTTAGCAAGCTATCGGCTAAGATCACCTCTGGCAACTCTGATAAGTAGCTATCCCGCTGCCTATGTGTTTCTTTGTAAAACACACTATAACATTAGCGCTATGCTATTAAACGAATGCCTTCTGCATTCACTGAGAAACCATTGGTGTTTCTGGAACGTTCTTCAGGAAAACCTGTCAGTCTTCACAGGACTTTCTGACGGTGGAGGACGACAGAGTAGAACTGAATCTTTCTCGTTATCGTGTGAAACTTCAGAGCTCTAATTAATTGATGAAACGTCCAGACGGCCCAGTCAGAGCTAAACCGTCTCCACGTATCGTATCTCTGATGATCCACTGGTACCAGATGGTGCGATAGCGCTCAGGCTGCTGCACAGTCGCCAGATTCCTGTTTTTTGCTTCAGAAATTCCCAGAAATCAGAGGCTGTTACTGACGGTGAAGATGACAGACGAGTAAACCGTCGTCCTCGGGGGAAAACCGGACTTTCCTCGGGTTTGGGGAACATCTTCTCTCCACCCTGAAACAATCAGCTCCTCGTCAGGCCTCCACGACAGACAGCTTCCTCTCCGGAGGCCGAAACATCCAGCCTGACGGATGAGATCTGGAGGAACGGCGGTAAACGGCCGCGGCGGGAAGTGATCACCGGATGAAAGCACGGCGGCGTAAACGGCGACGCTGATCCGGAGGATTCGGGCTGAAAGCTCAGACTAAACGTTGGGAGTCGCCCCAGTCGGCTGAGACGGAGGGAAAAGCTCCTTTATTGATCCGCCACAGAGCCGCCCATCAATCAGCGGCAGACGCAAACAAATCCTGGCGGCTCTTCTGAGGGCCGCCGTCGACTGGCGAGATTAAAGGAGCCGAGACTGAGCAGCAGAGAGGGAGGACGGCGAGCACGGCGAGGACGGCGAGGACGGCGAGGGGATAAAGCAGCTGGACGTCAGTTTTAACTAAACTAAAAGCAGAGAAACCGTCAGTGTTATCGTCTGAAACATGACAACGTGCTCATCTCCTGCTTGGTGCAGATGGACGCCACTAATCTACAACATCAGCTGCTCTTTTAGAGACACCCGCTACCGGGCACGTGCACAGGTGGCCTCCAGGTGGTGCTGAAGCTCCTCCCCCTTTTCCCTCTGACTTCACAGCTGCCGTTTTGACCATAAAAACTACACGACTCCAGACAAAACTAGGCGTGCACGATAATTATCGACTCGATAACTATCGGGCCGATAACAGGAAATGATGACGTCATCCCGATAACTCCGATATCACGACAAATAGCCCCGATAACATTTATATTTCTGTCAACACAGCAGTGTCTCGCTCCCTCTGAGCCTTGAATGACCGGCAGTGAATGTTATGTTCAAGTAACGTCGGCATAATCAGAAAAACGATTTTTTAAATCAGGAAAATCAAGAATACCCCCTCATGCCAGAAAACAACTCGTTAACTCGGTCATAATTTTGGTAGTTGTGTCTTTAATTGATATTCGCAGTATTTTCCTGCAAGTTACACATAAAAAAAGAAAAAATGGAAGAGGCTGAAAGAACGACTAGCAAACGAGGGAACGGAGGAATTTACGTTACACCTTGAATGCAGCGTTGCAGCACAGTGAGCTTATTTTTAAAAAAAACATGGCGCCGATTGTATGGAACTTCGTTAAAGTTTCATAAGAAGACAGTTCGCTGGTTATTTGTGACAAATGCTCCAAGCGAAGGAGGGAAAAATAGCACAACCTTTAATACGTCAAACCCGATCAGCCACCTGAAACAAAACCATCGCTTCCATGGAGTTTGAAAATCACGTTAACGTGAGCTAATGTAAGCTAACATGAGCTAACGTGGGCAATCCAACACCATGTCTCGTCTCCGCTCCGAACTTTATGTAGCAGCAGCAGTAGAGCAGATGCATGGTCACAGCTGACTGTGGAGGGCCCGTAGGGGCCCCGTCACAGGGGGCCGGACCGGTTCTTCTCAGACTGGGAGGCCTGAGTCCCTGAGTTGTACCGGATAACCGGGAGTCGGTGCAACGTCCTGATCAGGACTGTATGAACGTGTCCAACGGATGTCTAAAAGGTCAGAGACGTCCTGACTCTGAACATCCTGCAGTCTTTGAGTGTAAAGGTCATCGTCTGCTGTGTGTGTGTGTGTGTGTGTGTGAGTGTTTAGAAAGGGTGGTCCCCAGGAGGCACCACTATGTCCACTGTCCCCACCAGGCCAGATAAACGAGTATGTATGTGTGTGTGTGTAGCAGCCACTCTTTTACTGGGGCCTGTGTTCTCTATTAATATTACATTTCTCTGTTGTTGTTGACTGTATGACTATTTTGTGCACGACGCTGACAAAACTGAGAGCCGAGTGAATGTCCTCCATGTTATTAATGTGCGATTAAACGCGATTAATCGTGAGTTAACTATGAAAATCTTGCGATTAATCGCGATTTAAAAGATTATCGACTGACAGCCCTAGAAATTTGTGATTTTTATGACAAGAATCCGCTTTTTACAACTTCCAAATTCACAATTTTACTGCAAATTTTTCAATTTTATGATGCAAAATCATGATTTTATGTCAAAATGTTACTTTTAGGGCTAGGCGATTAAAATGTTTAATCACGATTAATCGCATAGTATACGCAAAATCAAATAATGAATTCAAAAGTAGTGTAAAGGTCACTTTTATTTAAATGTTCTGCTGCCATATGAACTAAAGTGTCATAACATTTGTTGTTCAAACACTTTTAACATCAGCACTTGTCAGTAACACATATTTAGTGTAAATCTCATCTTAAAAAATCTTAAAAAAAATAAAGCTTATTGCCACTGCCAGGGCATTAATGTCATCCTGTTTTTAAAAAATAAAAAAACAAGTCTACAAACAAAATCCTAACAATCTAGAGGCCACAATCAGAACATTAAAACAGGTAATTTCTGAGGTAACAGCAGAAACTTTTAACGGGGAGTTCAACTTGTCAGTTGTTACAAATAACCTTGTTTCTGTTGAATCCTCCGTCTGGGAGAACTTTAAAATGAAAATGTCCATGTTAAAGTTCAGTAACTTTATCAATCTGTGTATCAATCATTCTTTCCATTTTCAATTGTCAATCAAAAATTGAAAAAAATTAAAAAGTGACATTTTATTACATTTTTTGTTTTTTAATGTACGCAAAAAAAACGAAAAAGAAAAAAGAAGCCTGTTTTTTCATATTTCAATTTTAGACTTGGATCAAAAATACTAAATGAAAAAAAAACGGGCCACAGAACTGAATTAGTTTTATAATAGAGGACTGGACTTTCTGTTGTCATTACACATCTGTGCCACTAGATGGAGCCGCACTGCAGTAACCAGCTAGAGAACAGCAGGACAGTGAACACATGGAGCAGATCTGATGGAACATGGAGGAATGACCACATCGTCTTGAACAAAGCGGTTTGAAAGTTTTTTTTTCCAGACAGAATTGTTTATATTTCTACCTGAGTTGCTACCTGAACTGTAAAGTTCACGGATTTTTACCGTTCTACATGTCTGTTTTAGCTTTACCGCATGTTTACTTGTTTTCCGGTTCCACAGCAGCCAGTAACAGACTTTTCAAAACAAAAGCATGTGAGCAACATGCGTTAATGTGCAATAAAATAAATGTTGGCGTTAATAAATTAATGCATTAACGCGATAATAACGTGTTAACTTGCCCTAATATGTATATAAAAATGTATATGTATATAAAAAATAAGCTGTCATTTTTTTTAATTCAAAAGAAACATTTTGTCATCAAATTGAATTTTTTTGCAAGACTGAAACGTTTTATTGTCAAACCGAGGCCTGTAATCGCGTCATTCTGCCATAAGCTTTTCAAGAAGTTGCCACTTTTTCACATAAAATTACAACTTTATGTCGTGAAAATGTAAATTTCTGAATCAGAGGATGAAGGTGGAGTCGATGATGTTCCGGGCAGAAGATCACCATCACCTGAACCGGCAGGTGAAACTTCTTCAGCTGCTGGAGCTCTTCCTGGTCGGGGAGAGGGAGATGATGCTCCGCCCCCACCTGAGCTCCTAGGTGATGGAGGTCCAGAGGTCAGGGTGGGGGAGATGATGCTCCGCCCCCACCTGAGCTCCTGGGTGATGGAGGTCCAGAGGTCAGGTGGGGGAGGGATGATGCTCCGCCCCCACCTGAGCTTCCTGGGTGATGATGGAGGTCCAGAGGTCAGGTGGGGGAGATGATGCTCCGCCCCCACCTGAGCTCCTGGGTGATGGAGGTCCAGAGGTCAGGTGGGGGAGATGATGCTCCGCCCCCACCTGAGCTCCTGGGTGATGGAGGTCCAGAGGTCAGGTGGGGGAGATGATGCTCCGCCCCCACCTGAGCTCCTGGGTGATGGAGGTCACCAGAGAGTCGCGGAGGACGACAGGTGGGAGGGAGGCTGGGTGCTTCCTGAAGTCCACCATCATCTCCAGGTTGCTCCTGCTGCACCGGGGACACCAGACGGTCCACCTGGTGTCGTCTCTGAACCTCAGGAGCCTGACAGGCTCGTGTCCAGGTGTGCAGCTGCTGGAGGGCGTGGTCTCCAGCAAGGTGTTAAAGGTGTCCGTGAACACCGGAGACATCCGATCGACTCAGCGCTTCAGGGTTCGGGTGGACTGAGTCCGGCCCAACAGCTGATCAGGTGTTTTACAGGAAGGACACCTGTCAGGTCTGGGGGGTGAAGGGAGGTGGACCCTGAGCCGCACCTGTAGTCCACCTGGGTCAAATTCACGTGTCAGAACCACCCCAGTTCAGTGAAGGCTTTCTCAAGGGTCTGCAGACCCATGTGACAGTTTACCCAGAATGCCACATTTAAAAGCCGCTCTGCGGCTAACGCGTATAGCATCACAAATGTCTCCTGAAGGAGACGTAAAGCTCTGCGAGGAGGCGCAACAGACACTTTTAGAGGTTAAACGTGAGCAAAGACAACTTACCTTCTGTCACTCCGGCGTCGACGCTGCTGTCGGACCGACGGGGTCGCGCGCCTGCTTGATTTATGCGCTTTAAATTCTGGTCGAAACACGCGTGCGGCGACCGTTAATAAAACAAACACTTCAAAGACTCTCAGAGTATCGATGCTGTTTAAGATAAATAAGTAATGTTTTTATTAAAAAGAGAGCGGAATCTCTCGCTTTTACTCGGGCGCTCCTCGGCCACCCTCAGGCGAGGGGTCCTGAGAGTTAAACCGCGGAGGAGGGAGAGAGGACGGCGTCTGTTGTGACATCATGGCTGCGTCCGCGCGCGTCCAGGTGATCTCTCTGTACAGGTTAATGCTCAGGGAGAGCGCCAAGTTCCCCTCCTACAACTACAGGTAAGAACCGGGCCCGCCGGGTCCACCGGAACCGGGGGGGGGGGGGGTTGATGTGGCTGTCCGCGGCGGCTGCTGGTGTCGCGTTCACGTTGGTTACCGGAGTTACTGGGAGCGTTACGTCAGGAGACTGGATGCTGAGTTTTAAAAGGCTCTCGGTTGTTTGTTTTGTTTGTTTTAAATCTTATTTGTATTAATTAAACCTCTCCACTGTCGTCTACTTCGGGATCCCGCCGCTTCTCGGTCAGGGACCGTCAATAGATCACCAGCTGAAGGACTCGAACACGGTGTTATTATTATTGTTGTTGTGGTACTTATTTTTTGCGACAGCTTTCAAGTCACGTGACCCAGCGTCTCCAAACTTAAGCCGATTTGTAGTACTACAAGAGGCAAATGAGAAACAGCTCACATTTACTGGAATTTATGGGTTCTTCTATTTTATATAAATATTTCTGTGGAAAATCTGGGTTTTTCTCAACGGAATTCCAACCACCTCCCATGACTGAAGCCCTGAACTGGACTAAGTTCTGGCCTGTGACCCAGTCTCCTTCCCCCTGGACCATCCAAGGCTAACTTTGGAAGATTGTCCGGGTTTAAAGAAAAATAAACAAACTAATGACAGTGGGAAAAGAGATGCTACAAAGAGTATAATAAAATAAAAAAACATGTAACTCTCCAGTAGAGCAGCTGGACGGGCCACATGACAAACGTCGTCTCTCGATTTAGGGGACGAGCTGTTATCGTGGCGTTAGATTGGATGCACAGCTGGATCATTATCACAAATATGATGTATCGCTGATGTTGTGCAGCTGTTTAACTGTGTTGAAGTGACATAAAAACTCACTGAATTAACAGTTGAACTACCAAAAAAAAAAACCAGCAACTTTAGTCCCACCCCTTACTCTGAATTCACCAACCACTAGATTCATGTCATCCCAGGTCTCTGTGACAAATTAGAATAATGTATTTTTGTATAGCTCTTTCCTTTGTTCTGATTGGTTGGCACCTGAAGTCATGTGGACTTGTGGGCTCCGCCCTGATTCTGTCGGCTGTGATGATCCGACAGACGCGTCGGTCGTCTGAATCCACCGAGCCGTTCCTGAGATACAGACGCCCAAAAACAAGAAACAAGGAGTTAATGCAGTTAGTGACACACGTACAGTCATCCCTCGCCAACTTTGCGCTTTAAGTTCCGCGGTTTTAGTTACTCGCGGATTTTTCTGAAATATATAATATAATGAAAAAATCATGAAAAAAAATCAAGAAAAAATCGCGGAAACATCGTAGGATGTTGTGAGCGTTCTCTCACAGTGAAGAAATGCTGTGAGCCAGTCTGGCCCCTTTAAGAAGGTGGCCTTATGGGTAATGTAGTGTGTGTGTCGTGGGATGGCAGAATGAAAACGGGGTTAGATGAAAAATGGAGTGATGTTACAAGTTCCTGCAGTGCCAGAATAAAGTTCCTGTTCCATGCAGAGAAAACCAGACTTTTTCTTTTGTTGTTGTTAGCGTGTTAGCTGCTAATAACAAACCAAAGATAGCACAATACCAGCAGTTTGTTTACTACGGTTCAGAGACCAGAGGCTGTGAAGGAAACAGAAAGACCAAAGTTGAGCCTTTGTCTTGTTTCACTACTTTTTTTTTGCGGTTTTTAAAACATGTTTTAAACACATTATTTAGGCTCAGGGGGGCTCTGGCTCCAGTTAGCGATTTTTTATTTTCGCACTCTGGGCGGTCCTTATTAATTTAAAATTAGGGATCACTGTACTGCACATGAAATAAAAGCAGCTTTATAGTTTGGTACCTGATGGATGGATGGGTGGATGATGGATGGATGGATGGATGGATGGATGGATGGATGGATGGATGGATGGATGGATGGATGGATGGATGGATGGATGGATGGATGATGAATGGATGATGATGGATGGATGGATGGATGGATGGTGGATGGATGATGGATGGATGGATGGATATGGATGGATGATGATGATGGATGGATGATGGATGGATGGATGGATGGATGATGGATGGATGGATGGATGGATGGATGATGGATGATGGATGGATGATGGATGGATGGATGGATGGATGGCTGGCTGATGGATGGATGGCTTGGTGGATGATGGATGGATTGATGGCTGGATGATGGATGATGGATGGATGATGATGATGATGGATGGATGATGGATGGCTGGCTGGATGTGATGGATGATGGATGGATGGATGATGATGGATGGATGGATGGATGGATGGATGGATGGCTGGTGGATGATGATGGATGGATGGATTGGATGGATGATGGATTGATGGATGATGGATGGATGGATGGATGATGGATGGATGGATGGATGGGATGGATGGATGGATGGATGGATGATGGATGGATGGATGGATGGATGGATGGATGGATGATGATGGATGGATGATGGATGGATGGATGGATGGATGGATGGATGGATGGATGGATGGATGGATGATGGGATGGATGGATGGATGGATTGATGATGGATGGATGGATGGATGGATGGATGGATGGATGGATGGATGATGATGGATGATGGATGGATGATGATGATGATGATGATGGATGGGATGGATGGATGGTGGATGATGGATTGATGGATGGATGGATGGATGATGGATGGATGGATGGATGATGATGATGGATGGATGGCGGATGGATGATGATGATGATGATGGATGATGATGGATGGGTGGATGATGGATGAATGATGGATGGATGGATGATGGATGGATGATGGATGGATGGATGGATGGATGGATGGATGGATGATGATGGATGGATGGATGGATGGAGGTGGATGGATGGATGGTGATGGATGGATGGATATGGATGGATGGATGGATGGATGGATGGATGGATGGATGATGATGATGGATGATGGATGGATGGATGGATGGATGGATGGATGGATGGATGGATGGATGATGGATGGCTGGATGGATGGATGGAGGGATGGATGGATAGATGGATTGATGATGGATGGATGGATGGATGGATGGATGGATGGATGGATGGATGGATGGATGGATGGATGGATGATGGATGGATGGATGGATTGGATGGATGGATGGATGGATGGATGGATGGATTGGATGATGGATGGGGATGGATGGATGATGGATGGATGGGATGGATGGATGGATGGATGGATGGATGGATGGATGGATTGGATGGATGGATGGATGGATGGATGGATGGATGATGGATGGATGGATTGATGGATGGATGGATGATGGATGATGGATTGGATGGATGGATGGATGGATGGATGGATGGATGGATGGATGGATGGATGGGATGGATGGATGGATGGATGGATGGATGGATGGATGGATGGATGGATGGATGGATGGATGGATGGATGGATGGATGGATGGATGGATGGATGGATGGATGGATGATGGATGGATGGATGGATGGATGGATGGATGGATGGCTGGATGGATGGATGGATGGATGGATGGATGGATGGATGGATGGATGGATTGATGGATGGATGGATGGATGGCTGGATGGATGGATGGATGGATGGCTGGGCTGATGGATGGATGGATGGCTGGATGGATGGATGGATGGATGGATTGCTGGATGGATGGGATGGATGGGATGGATGGGGATGGATGGATGATGATGGATGGGATGGATGGGATGGATGGATGGATGGCGGATGGCTGATGGCTGGATGGATGGATGGATGGATGGATGGATGGATGGAGATGGATGGATGGATGGATGGAATGGATTGGCTGATGGCTGGATGGATGGATGGATGGGGATGGATGATGGATGGATGGATTGGATGGATGGAGGATGGATTGGATGGATGGATGGATGGATGGATGGATGGATGGATGGATGGATGGATGGATGGATGGAATGGATGGATGGATGGATGGATGGATGGATGGATGGATGGATGGATGGATGGATGGATGGATGGATTGGATGGGCTGGATGGGTGGATGGATGGATGGATGGATGGATGATGGATGATGGATGGATGGATGGATGGATGGATGATGGATGGATGGATGGATGGATGGATGGATGGATGGATGGATGGATGATGAATGGATGGATGGATGGATGGATGGATGGATGCCTTCCAGTGTGAAGGGTTGATGAGTGACCAGTCAGGTTGGTGCAGGTGAACAGTTCATTTCCAGTTTAACTGGGTTTACTGGGAGCTAAAGCAGCTCATTCTGGGTCAGTACCTTCTGCAGTGATGGAACAAAAACAAACATGGCCGCTGCAGGAAAAACGCTGAGTCACGTCGCCCCTTTAACCCTCCAGAAGTGTCGTTAGTGGAATAAACGTGGAGCGAAGCAGCTGTTCAGGCTGTCGTCTCGGTGGTTTCCAGTTTTCCCAGTCAGGAAACGTTGAGTTTCACAGCTGGAGGCAGAAACCTCAGCAGCTTAACGCTGACAACTAAGACTCTGCATTCTGCTACCTTCAAGAAAAACCAAAAATAAAAACCTGTGTATGTAAAATTGTTTTTTTAGATAGTTTGTCGGGGAGCAGCAGCTCAGAGAGAGATTGTGGTTTAAAGTTCCTCCGTACCTGCCGGGTTGCTGTGGGTGACCTGAATATGCCAGACGTCGCTGCCGGCTGCCATTTTTTTTTTCTTCTTCTTCTTCTTCTTCTTCTGGGTTGTCACTCTGTAACTGCGGTAACAGATAACGCAGACGCTCGCCGATCAGCTTCTGGGAGAGTTTCTGTCATCCGAGAGAAAACAGGGAAACGAGCAGAAGTGGGACGAAGCAGTCGTGATCTTCTGCGGCGACGCTGGATCAGAGTGGAGGCTCGCGGTGGCGGGAAAATGGAGATTTGACGCTACATTTGGACATATTTGGCCAGTTATTTTTAAATTTTTGCTTTTCTTTGTGTTTTTTTTCTCAAATTTCTGCCACTGAAAAGATTTCTGCATTACATACATTGTTCACGTTTCTTTTTTTTATTGTATTGAGTAGGGGTGTGAAAAGAAATCGATTTGGCAATATATAACGCGATTTTCAGCCGGCCAATATAATATTGATTTTTCAGCTCCTAATATTGATTTTTAAGGAAAATTGTTTAATTTTCACATTTCAATTGTTTAGCCTGAACAACGTGAACAAGTTACATAGGTTACAAGTTACGTGGGTTCGTGTAAAAAAAAAAATCGATTTGGCAATATATCGCGATTTTCAGCCGCCCAATATACTATCGATTTTTCAGCTCCTAATATTGATTTTTAAGGAAAATTGTTTAATTTTCACATTTAAATTGTTTAGCCTGAACAACGTGAACAAGTTACATTGGTTGCAAGTTACGTGGGTTCGTGTAAAAAAAAAAAAAAAAAAAAAAAAAAATCGATTTGGCAATATATTGCGATTTTCGGCCAACCAATATAGTATCGATTTTTCAGCTCCTAATATTGATTTTTAAGGAAAATTGTTTAATTTTCACATTTAAATTGTTTAGCCTGAACAACGTGAACAAGTTACATAGGTTACAAGTTACGTGGGTTCGTGTAAAAAAAAAATCGATTTAGCAATATATCGCGATTTTCAGCCGCCCAATATACTATCGATTTTTCAGCTCCTAATATTGATTTTTAAGGAAAATTGTTTAATTTTCACATTTCAATTGTTTAGCCTGAACAACGTGAACAAGTTACATTGGTTACAAGTTATGTGGGTTCGTGTAAAAAAAAAAAAATCGATTTGGCAGTATATCGCGATTTTCAGCTGCCCAATATACTATCGATGTTTTTAGCTCCTAATATTGATTTTTAAGGAAAATTGTTTAATTTTCACATTTAAATTGTTTAGCCTGAACAACGTGAACAAGTTACATTGGTTGCAAGTTACGTGGGTTCGTGTAAAAAAAAAAACAATTTGGCAATATATCGCGATTTTCAGCCAACTAATATAATATCAATTTTTCAGCTCCTAATATGGATTTTTTTAAGGAAAATTTTATTCTATTTATTTTATTTATTTATTAAATATGCAAAAACACTATTAATAAACAATAAATAGGTTGTTTTGAAGCAAATGGTTTTGACCCAATTTGTCCTCTGATTGATCAATATCATCTGATGAACATATACAGCAACTGGATTTTTCATCAATTTTGATTTTAACTGGGTAGAATATCGCAATATATTGTGATATCGTGATATAATGACAATATCGTATTTTGACCCAAGTATCATGATACATATTGTATTGCGAGGTCCTTGCCAATACTCACCAGCGGCACCTAGTGGTGGGCCGAGGGATCAGAACCACCCGCGGCCTCTGTCACCTGCTTTTGAGAAAAGCTGATGACATCACAGGGGGTTTGTCCAGGTGTCTCTGTCCATCGGTCAACCACAGGACATGTGGGTCTCAGAGGTCATGTGACCTCCTTGTGTTGCATCCGGATCAACATCCTCAGCAGAACCGGAGCAGTTTTCCAGGGTTCCTGCAGGTCCAGACCAGAGTTGTGAACCTCCCGTTGACCTCGTAGCGCTGGAACTGGAATAATTAAAATCAGATCCGTCATCTCGTTGGTAAACATCTTCATCGAGCGTTCCTCTATAAATATAAGCGTTTTATTCATCAGGAAGGTCTCTGCAGGCCACAAACCCTCAGGTGTGATGGAAACGGAGGGAAGGATGGAGGAAGACGAGTAAACAGAGGAGGAGGAGGAGGAAGGCTGTCAGAAGTAGGCCACCTCTTTCCTTCACTCTGGTGTCACTGATCCTCGTCTCCTTCGTCCTCCTGAGGTCTTTTTTCTCTTCTTTCCATTAAAAATATGGATTCAAACACCGAGATGATGACGGTGCGCTCCAAAAAATAAAATGAAATAAAAGAGACTGTCAGGTTGTGAGCAGATGAAGGCTTTTGATGAATAAGTGATTGTGGAAGTCATGCTTCCTTTCCTCGTTTCCTTCCCTCTCCTCCCGTCTTCTCTACCTTCACGTGTGATCTTCTGAGATCACAGGAGTGAATTCCCTCTGAAGTATCGGTGACGGATGACACCAAACAGGCTGAATCACCGCTGATTTCAGCCTCTCGCTGTGTTTCTGTCAGGTTGTTCCTGAATGAGCTGACGGCTGAGAAATAAACTAATTTAGGAGTAACGAGGAGGAAACGTGCTTTTCCTGTTTTAACGTAATCACGCTGATGTTTCCAGCTGCTTTTTAATACTTTTCTCCTCGTGACTGTTGCGTTAAAACGTCAGATTAAAGACGTGCAGCTTTTCTTCACTGTGCGGTTATTGAACAGAAAAGTAGCATAAACATTTGTAATAAACAAAATTCACAATTGTACAGCAGTACAAGTTTTTTTTTTTTTTTTTTTTTGTGAAATTTATGATTTCATATCAAAAGACTTAAAAAAAAGTTTCAGTTCTGCTAAATTTGCTAAGTCATGATTCGTATTGAAATTTGTAGTTTTACAAGAAAGGTTTTTTTTTTTGTACTAAAGTCCAGTTTAGTCAATTTTGACCAAAAAAAAATTACAACTTAAAGTTGCAATTTAGTTGCAAAAAAAGACAAATACACTAATCTCACGATACACAGTATTTGTCTCGCGCTACAATTAGGGCTGTTGCGATACACTAATCTCACGATACACGATATTCATCTCACGATACGACTAGGGCTGTTGCGATACACTAATCTCACGATACACGATATTCAGCTCGTGATACGATTAGGGCTGTTGCGATACACTAATCACACAATATTCATCTCACGATACGATTAGGGCTGTAGCGATGCACTAATCTCACGATACGATACACGATATTCGTCTCACAACACAATTAGGGCTTTAGCGATGCACTAATCTAACAATACGATACACGATATTCAGCTCATGATACGATTAGGGCTGTAGCGATACACTAATCTCACGATACGATACACGATATCCATCTCATGATACAATTAGGGCTGTTGCGATACACTAATCTCACGATACACGATATTCATCTCACGATACGACTAGGGCTGTTGCAATACACTAATCTCACGATACGATACATGATATTCAGCTCACGATAAGATTAGGGCTCTTACAATACATTTACATCATTTTCTGAAATATTTTAAAGGGAGTTTTACAAGAGAGGTTTTTTTTTTTGTACTAAAGTCCAATTTAGTCAATTTTGACAAAAAAAAAATTACAACTTAACGTTGCAATTTAGAAACAAATTGCCATTTTACAGCAAAGATTTGTGATTTTTTTTTTTTTAACAAAACGCTGCAATTCAGCAGCATTTATGATTTTAGGACCCTAATTTGTTTATTTTAATTTATTTTTTTCTATTTTATGACACAAAATTGTAATCAAAGTTAAAAAGTAGTAAGTTTGTGAGATTTTATTTTATTTCACAAAATTGCTACTTTTTAAGTTTGATTACTTTACTTTTTTTTTTTTTTTGCCAGTATGTATTAGGGGTGTGAAAAAAAATCGATTTGGCAATATATCGCGAATTTTGGCCGCCCAATATAATATCGATTTTTCAGCTCTTAATATCGATATCGTCAGTATGTTGTATTGGTTACTTAAATGTGCAAAAACACTAATAATAAACAACAAATAGGTTGTTTTGAAGCAAATAGTTTTGATCTGAATGATCAATATCATCTGATGAACATAAACAGCAACTGGATTGTTCATCTCTACTTTTAGTTTTGATATTAACTGGGTAGAATATCGCGATATATCATGATATTAACTGGGTAGAATATCGCAATATATTGTGATATTGGAATATATTGTGATATCGCAATATATCATGATATCGCAATATCGTATTGTGACCCAAGTATCATGATACATATCGTATTGCGAGGTCCTTGCTCACCCCTAATATGTATTTATTTATTTATTTATTTATTTTATTTTTAAAAATAACTGTCCCGTCAGCTGGTCTCCTCAGTTCCAGATGTTTCTGGGCTGCTGTTAAAGAAGCGACTGGATCCGTTCATCCTTTATCATAAAAGTCTTTTTTTAAACTGTAAACATGGCGTCTGTTGTTGTTGTTGTTTGTTTTCGTTGTTCTGCCCGGAGGTTCGATTCTCTCTCATCTCCTTTAATGTGTCTTTCTGTTGGTTTTTGTCTCTTCGTCTCCGTCTCGTCCCTCCTCTGGTGTTCAGGTTGCTCCTGTTTGCTCTCGTAAACGTCCTCAGAGGAGTTTTATGTCTCTGCTGCACAGATTTAGTTTTTATTAGCCTCCGTCTCTGTTTCACCTGCGTGAACAGGTGGAGGGAAACTGAAGGTGATCATGTGTGTGCGTGCGTTGCAGGACCTACGCACTGCGGCGTGTGCGTGATGCCTTCAGGGCCAACAGGAACGTGGAGGATCCGAAGACTCTGGAGAGACTGATGGACGAAGGGCAGCAGACGCTGGCGCTGATACAGAGACAGGTGAGACGCACGCAGGTGCAGCAGTCCAACCGTAAAAGCACCTGAGGACAGTCTGTCTGGACACAGAAACACAGGTAACCAACCAGTATGGAGATGAACACCTGTGCTCTGACTGACCACCTGTCCCACGCTCACACGTCCTCATTACCGTGGCGACTCGGGGCTAATCACCTCACTGTTGGTCGCTTTGTTCCCATAATGCACCAGCAGCCTGTCAGCCAATCCCAGCGGAGGACTGTGAGTCTGTCCCTCTCAGAGACGCACCTGTTTGTGTGTCACTGACGACCTCATGAGACCGTGATGTTCAGGTTTGGAAGCTCGTCACAGTCGTGGTGGGATTTGATTTTATCTTAAATTCATTAACAGCTTTGACCGTAAACGTTTAAAGTTTGAACGACTCGATGCAGTCGACACTGAAGGTGTTGAATTCATAGCTGCCCGTCCCTTCCCTCCCTGGACAACTCCGACGCTAGGGCTGTAGCGATACGCTAATCTCACGATATGATACACGATATTCGGCTCACGATACGATTAGGGCTGTAGCGATACACTAATCTCACGATACGATACACGATATTCAGCTCACGATACAAGTAGGGCTGTAGCGATACACTGATCTCACAATACGATACACGATATTCAGCTCATGATACGATTAGGGCTGTAGCGATACACTAATCTCACGATACGATACACGATATTCAGCTCACGATACGATTAGGGCTGTAGCGATACACTAATCTCACGATACGATACACGATATTCAGCTCACGATACATGATAGGGCTGTAGCGATACACTAATCTCACGATACGATACACACGATATTCAGCTCACTCACGATACGATTAGGGCTGTAGCGATACACTAATCTCACGATACGATACACGATATTCAGCTCACGATACGATTAGGGCTGTAGCGATACACTAATCTCACGATACGATACACGATATTCAGCTCACGATACGAGTAGGGCTGAAGCGATACACTAATCTCACGATACGCTACGATACACGATATTCAGCTCACGATACGATTAGGGCTGTAGCGATACACTAATCTCACGATACGATACACGATATTCAGCTCACGATACGATTAGGGCTGTAGCGAAACACTGATCTCACGATACGCTACAAGATATTCAGCTCACGATGCGATTAGGGCTGTAGCGATAAACTAATCTCACGATACGATACACGATATTCAGCTCACGATACGACTAGGGCTGTAGCGATACACTAATCTCACGATACGATACACGATATTCAGCTCACGATACGATTAGGGCTGTAGCGATACACTGATCTCATGATTCGATACACGATATTTGTCTCGTGCTATGATAAGGGCTGTTGCGATACACTAATCCCGCGATATGAGACACGATATTCATCTCACGATACGATTAGGGCTGTAGCGATACACTAATCTCACGATACGAAACACGATATTCAGCTCACGATACGAGTAGGGCTGTAGCGATACACTAATCTCACGATGCACGATATTCAGCTCACGATACGAGTAGGGCTGTAGCAATACACTAATCTCGCGATATGAGACACGATATTCATCTCACGATACGATTAGGGCTGTAGCGATACACTAATCTCGCGATACGATACATGGGATGCATTTAGCGTACTTAACCACATCCTGGTGTAGCCGAATATTTTGTCACTCATCACCAATATCCTGGTGTAGCCGAATATTTTATGGCAGCTGGCAAACGGTAAAAGTGTTTCTGTGTTGGACTTTAATCTTCTCGGTCAGTGGATCCTACCAGGTCCAACTCCGTCTATGGAGACAAAGATAATTATCCCCCTGTGTTCTCACCTGGTCCACACGAGGAACTACTCTGCTCTCCAGCCCTGAAATAATCCAGTCAAGCTGAGAAGCGTTTGATCTTTTACTCGTGTGATATTTATGTAAACTCTCAGTGATGAATTGACGAACCGTCAGTCTCGTCCCCTGAATCTGTCGGAGTCGACCTTAAATGTCACATTTACATGCTGACATTTGTGAGCAGGAGGAAGTCGCTGTTGTGTCGGTGACGGGATCCGTTTAACGCAGAAGGAAACGGGCACGAAGATGTCACCAAGTGATGTACATTCAATTAAAATGTTCTTATTTTTATATAAATAGAAGGAGAAGAGGAAGGCGTGTCCACAGGCAGAGAGGAAAGAGACAAGGACTGAGAGTAGAGACTCTGAATGAGGAAGTGCAGGAGGATGAACAGAGGAAGAGGTGAACTAAGAAGAAGGAGACAGGAGGACAGGAGGACAGGGGGACAGGGAGACGCAGCGTCAGGAAGACAGGAGGACAGGAGGACAGAAGGGGACCTGGCAAAGGACGTACGATGATCTGATTTAAACTATATTAAAGAAAAAGGTTGTAAAATAACTAAGGAAGTCATGGACATGAAGTTGCCGTTTTATGAAATTTGCAATGTTTCAACAGGAAGTTTTTATTTTATGTCAAAAAAACTACAAGTTTTAGATTTTATTACAAACATCAGCTTTTGACAACAAATGTTTCCGTTTTACACCAAAAAATACTGATTTCAGAACAGAAAGTCACATTTTTGCCAAAGTTGACAATTCTACGACAAAACTATAATTTTTGTTTCCAGAAGTCGGGATTATTTTAGAAAGTTGATATTATTCGACAAAAAGCTGCGATATTGGGTTAAAAAGTAATAATTTATCATTTTTATCAGATCAGGTCTTTATTTCACAGCAAAGTTAAAATATTATGTTGAAAAGTCAACTTAATAATCTAATTTTTTTACAGCAGAAACATGTAATTCTAACAAAGTTGCAGTTTTGTGATTTTCATGACAAAAACTCATCAGTGTCTTTTACGTACTTTAACATCAAAATTGCAAAAAGTGGTCATCTTGAACAAACGCTTGTATTTCTGCGACAAAAAGAATTGAGAAAATTAACATCCACATAAAGAACCTGCAATTTTATGTCATAAATATGGGATAAGTTTAAAATTCAAGTTTTTCTTTCTTTTTTTTTTTTTTCTTTTTTCATCAAAATTTGTGTCTTTTGCAGCGAAAACGTGGAATTCTGAAACAGTTGTAATTTTATGATAAAAAGTTGGGAGTTTTTGGAATTTTTCAAGTTGCGTTTTTAATTTTATGTCAAAAAAATCACAATCTTAAGAAATCTAACTTTTAAAGCAAAAATTCTTGATTTTAAGACAGGAAGCTCAAATTATACAAAATTTGTAATTCAATGACTTAAAGATATGATCTAATGTGAAAGTTGAGATTTTGCAAAAGTTTGTATTTTATTAAAAACTTTGCAAAATTATGTTAAAAAGTTGCAATTCTACAGTATTCGTGATTCAGAAACAAAATGCTGCTATAATATAAAACATTAAGTATTATAGCAGGAATCTGTTGTTGCATCACAAAAATGCAAAATAATAATACATTAAGTATTACAAATATATGTATTATTAGTAAGATACATTAAGTATTATGCTATAAAGTTGCGCTTATACAAAATTCCAAATTTTGTGACTTAAAGTCTTGAATTCATATTAAAATTTTGTCAGTCGACATTTTAAAGGCACACTATGTAGCAACAGCACTTCTAATCATACACTGATTTTTTTTTTTGGGGGGGGGGGGTTGAATCAATTTTCTTTTTTTCTGTTTAAGTCAATTTTCTTGACTTAAATGTTTTTTAAATATCTTTCTAATCAGATTTTCTTTCATATTTAGAAATTTAATAAAAGATTTACAAATGAAATAATAATTAATGCATTTAGCAGCATTTATCAATCAATAAATCTTAAATGACCAGTAAACTAAAGTTATCATCTCAGTCAGCAGAAACTTTTATGATTTTTTTTATTTCTCTTTACTTTCTTTTGACTTCCTCTATCAGTAAAAAGTTGTCGTCACTGTTACTGAGAGGAAAAAAAAAACCTAAACGAGGGATTATTGACGAGTGTGAACTTCCTGGACTCCAGCGTTGGAAAACGCTGAGGAAGTAGGCGGCAGCTGGAGCCAGTTGAAGGTTTTGATTGACAGGGCGAGTTGTGGTGCATCCTGGGACTTGTAGTGTCAGTGATACTGGAGGATCAGCAGGAGCTGCAGCGCTGCAGGCCACATGGAGAACTGTACAGTTTGACCCGTTGGGTCTGAAGGATCAGATGTCCAGCCGTTGCAGATGTGGAGATGTTAGCATGTGCTGATCGTTCCCAGGAGGTCGCAGCCTCACCAGAGATGTTTGAAACCACCGTTTCCACGGTCCAAGAGAACTTTTATTACTACGACCGGAGGGAAAAAAAAATCTGTTTTGTGGATTTGTTTGTGTGTTTTGATGCGCGCGTGGGCGTGTTGTGTGAATTAATGTGCCACGCGTGGGCGCGCTAGCGTTTCTCCGCATTGCTGGCTCTGCTAACAGAAGTTGAGTTTGTGCTTAATCGTGTCTGCGGGTCCCTGCGCAACTCTGCGTCTTTGTAAGTTAGTTAGGGAGTAAAGATGATGGATTGCAGCTGCAGAGCCGCCTGTTTGTAGAGGACAAACTACAGCAGCGCGTTAGCTTCAACGGCTGCCAGCGTGCAGGAAGGAGAGGAAATAAGAGAGAAGAAAGACGGAGCTAACCAGGCTTCTGAACGGCTAGCCGGACCGCTCACCTTCAGTTTCTGGAGTTTACAAAGTCATTCACGAAGGCTTTACCAGAAGAGATCGAACCGTGCACGTGGAATAATGATCTGAGGTTCTTCATCCCTGGTTTTACGTCTAAATAAGACTGTTGAAGTTTAGAAATTATTCTCAAAGCACATGCAATGCCAGCTCTGACCACAGGGGGGCAGGAGAGCTGACGTGGGTTTATGCTAACGTCGAGACTCTGGGCTTCGTTCTGCCGAAGGAACGCCCAGATGAATGAACGCTGAAGTTACTGTACGTTTGGGTCGGTCAGAATTTTAGCAAAAATTCTTTATTTTGGGGTTAAAGTTGGACTAAAATTTTCAACTTTACAACATGAATTCGTAGTTTTACCTCAAAAAGTCACAATTTTTATGAGATTTTATGACGGCAACTCACTTTTATGAAAATGTATCAATGTCGTAAAAATCTTGAGTGTGGCAACAAGAATTTTTTATTTTAGGACAAAGTCGTAACTTTGAGGTAAAATGAAGGCAAAGTTTACGGCAAAAGTAATTCACTGAAAAAAGGTTGCATTAAGTTTAAAGAAATAAAAAATAAATTTAATAAAGAATTTCAGAATTGAATTTGAATTTAATTGAAAAAGTCGCAATTTTGCACAATTTTAATAATAGTAACAAAAAAGTTCACAGGTTTGAGACGAAACTGTACTTTTACATCAAAAGGTCACAATTTTGCTAAATTTCAGATTTTATGACAACAACTCACTTTTACGACAAAAATGTTTCAATGTCGTAAAAATCTTGAGTGTTGTGACAAGTAGTTTTGATTTTAGGACTAAGTCGTAACTTTGAGGTAAAATAAAGGCAAAGGTTTATGGCAAAAATAATTCACTGAAAAAAAGTTGCAACATGAAGTTTAAAGAAATAAAAAATAAATTTAATTTCCCTTTGGGGATCAATAAAGAATTTCACAATTGAATTTGAATTTAATTGGAAAAACTAGCAATTTTGCACAATTTTAATAATAGTAACAAAAAAATTCACAGGTTTGAGGCAAAGCTGTAATTTTTCATCAAAAGGTCACAATTTTGTGAAATTTGACCAAAAAAAGTCATTTTAAAACAAAAGTTGCAATATTTTTTTTTTTAAATTGGCAGCTTTGCAACAAAATTACAATTTTATAACAAAGTTTTGATTTTATGTCAAAAGTTGTGATTTTTTTTCAAAAGTTGATATTTTAAAAAGTCACAATATTGAGTTGCAAAATGTCATTTTTACAGCAAAAACTTGACAGTCAGCTTTTTATATCAAATATTGCAGTATTGCAAAATTTCACAATTTTTCCGACAAAATGTTGTTGTTTTAGGCTTTAAAGTTTTATTAAATGATCAAGTCGCCATGTTCCAATATTTGTGATGTCATTAAAAAATGCTGAGGTCATAGAGAATAAAACAAAACTGCTGGCGACCCAGAAGATTTGCTGGACGCCCCCATGTGGTCGGAGGTGGTACTGCTACATACGGTGGCTTAAATTCACTTTGCTCCTCTGTTTGGACTCTTCGCTAAAGCAAATCTCCGATTTACAGCACGTTGGTGTCGCTGGAGGTCCGTCTCATGAATATTTCAGTGTTTCAGGTTTGTTCAGCTAGAAAAACACAGAAGTCAGAGTCAACAGATTTACTGCAGCGGTGAGAAGAACGATGTGAGAGGGTCGATTACAGCAGAGAACAAGAGCAACAGAATTTATTATTTATTGCTGGAAAAACAAATAAATGTCCAATTTTGTTTTATTGATGTTACAGTCTGGCAATTAATCATTGTTGAGGAGGACCTCTGCCAGCTGTCTCAATGTTGGAACGTCAAAAGACTGATGAAGCTACTGAATCATGGGGGTACTTGGGGTTGCCCTCTTTTCTTTCTTTTTGTTAAGTGAACGATGAACGTGAAATAAGCTGGTTGTCGTTGGTCTTTGGATCTAAAATCTGTCTGGATGAACGCAGGACTCCAGTTTCCTTCGACGTGAAACGGTGAAATAATAAAAAGGGACGTGTCAACGGCTGAAATATGGAGTCGTGAATATGTTAACCGATGCGGGAGATCGGCCACGCCCCCCCAGTCCTGCTGCTCTGACGCAGATCCAGTTCGCTCAGGGGGAGAGACCGGAGATTTTGGAAAAGAAAAGCCTGAAGTTGACTGGAGCTGAGCTGAGCGGGAAAGTAGGACAACACCCTCTGTGAACGCCTGCGTCACCTCCTCCTCCTCCTCCTCCTCCTCCCCTCACGCTCATTTTTTCCTCCCCTGCTCTTCCTCTGTTTCTGTCGGTGACGACCCCCAGCCTTCCTCCCATCAGCCCTCACAAATCCAACACCTTCATTGGTGGTTTCACACCTGGACGGCCCTGTGGCGGTAGCTCTGCTACGTCTTCCCTCGCGCTGCAGAGCTAGCGGTGTTAGAAAGAGGAGCGAGCCCTCCCTGTTTCAGATATCGTCGGGGCTGGAGGGAGCAGACCGAAGCCGTTCAGGGCAGCTTCCATCAGCTCACCTTTAAGTAGAGGAGCGTGGTGTCTGAACCGGCAGGTTCTGCAGGAATTATTTCAGAAAGGTGTTGATTAACCTTCCTGGTGTAGCTGATCTAAGTCTGTTTCCTCACCTGCCTGTGACGGGAAACTTGTTTAATGGCTGATTTTAAAATCACAGCTGAAGACGTTTGCAGGCTGATTTGGTTCCTGCTGCGTCGTTGGTTCGTTTCATGACTCAAGCAGCTCATATTAACGTTCAAAGTCGTTTCAAAGTCGTGACGGTTACGTTTCAGAGTCGTGACAGTTACGTTCCAAAGTCGTGACAGTTACGTTTCAGCGTCGTGACAGTTACGTTTCAGCATCGTGACAGTTACGTTTCAGAGTCGTGACAGTTACGTTTCAGCATCGTGACAGTTACGTTCCAGAGTCGTTACAGTTACGTTCCAGAGTCGTGACAGTTACGTTTCAAAGTCGTGACAGTTACGTTCCAGAGTTGTGACAGTTACGTTCCAGAGTCGTTACAGTTACGTTCCAGAGTCGTGACGGTTACGTTTCAGGGTCGTGACAGTTACGTTTCAGAGTCGTGACAGTTACGTTCCCGGGTCGTGACATTTACATTTCAGGGTCGTGACAGTTACGTTTCAGACTCGTGACGGTTACGTTTCAGAGTCGTGACGGTTACGTTCCAGTCGTGACAGTTACGTTCCAGAGTTGTGACAGTTACGTTCCAGAGTCGTGACAGTTACGTTCCAGAGTCGTGACAGTTACGTTTCAGAGTCGTGACGGTTACGTTTCAGAGTCGTGACGGTTACTATCAGAGTCGTGACGGTTACGTTTCAGAGTCGTGACGGGTACGTTTCAGGGTCGTGACAGTTACGTTTCAGAGTCGTGACGGTTAAGTTCCAGAGTCGTGACAGTTAAGTTCCAGAGTCGTGACAGTTACGTTTCAGAGTCGTGACAGTTACGTTCCAGAGTCGTGACGGTTACGTTTCAGAGTCGTGACAGTTACGTTCCAGAGTCGTGACGGTTACGTTTCAGAGTCGTAACAATTACGTTTCAGAGTCGTGACGGTTACGTTTCAGGGTCGTTACAATTACGTTTCAGAGTCGTGACAGAGTTACGTTTCACAGTAGTGACAGTTACGTTTCAAAGTCGTGACAGTTACGTTCCAGAGTCGTGACAGTTACGTTTCAGAGTCGTGACGGTTACGTTTCAGAGTCGTGACAGTTACGTTTCAGAGTCGTGACAGTTACGTTTCAGAGTCGTGACGGTTACGTTCCAGAGTCGTGACGGTTACGTTCCAGAGTCGTGACGGTTACGTTCCAGAGTCGTGACGGTTACGTTCCAGAGTCGTGACGGTTACGTTTCAGAGTCGTGACAGTTACGTTTCAGAGTCGTGACGGTTACGTTTCAGAGTCGTGACGGTTACGTTTCAAAGTCGTGACAGTTACGTTCCAGAGTCGTGACAGTTGCGTTTCTTTTTTTTTCTCACTACTTTTTGTCATTGCTCACAGACACCGATGTTTTTCATATTAAAGCAACAGTTAGTAAATCTGGAGAATGTCGAAATATTTAATTGTAAAACTGAGGCTTTTGACATCTTGATATTTTGTCGTAAAATCACAAATTTCTTTGATCTTTTCCCTTTTTAATCTAGTGTTGCAACTTTTTGACATAAAATTAGAATTTTGTATCCTAAAATCATGTTTTTTTTTGTAAAAGTTTTACAATGTTGTAGTTTTTTGTTGTAAGTGAATTTGTCACAAAATCCAAAATTTTCTGCAGTCATAATTACATAATCATTGAATAATCATTGTCCTACAATTTAAAATATTTTTTGTAAAATAAAATATTTTTACAATTATAGAACTTTTTGTCATAAAAAGCGAATTTATGTAATAAAATCATAAATCTGACATTGTGACTTTTTGACAAAATATCAACTTGATTTAGAAAAATTGTTAACTTTGTTTGTGTAACTCCAGTATTGTATTGTTTAAATCAACTTTTTTTAACTTGCTAATCTAACCACCTTATATTTAATTTCAGGTTTTTACTTTAAAATTCCAACTTTGTCGCAGAAACCGGCATGTTTCGGTCGTGAACTCTCAGCGGTTGATCCAAACAAATCATGTAAATGAGTTAAAATGTCCTTGTTTTTCCGTCTTTTTAAACGATCTTAAAGTTATTTCAGGTCAAACATCTGTCCCACAGCCTCCTATAAAACCTTTTAGAAAGTTAATTTTACTTTTATTTTGGCCTGTTTTACTCAGTCGGTCGGATCTCGACCCAACTGACAAAAATAAACGTCTGACGTCTCAGCAGGCGCGTGGTGGAAACGTAAAAGTAAAACCTGAAGTAATCGGGTCACGGTAGAGAGAGCTTGCTCCAATCACCTTAACGATCTGCTTCTGTACTGATGGAGCTCACGTATTGATCTCCAGTCAAACTCTACGTCTGCTGTGAAGACCCCTGCAGCCGTGAGCCAGTTTACTCTGCGGGTAATACCGAGTACCCCCTCTGCTGCGTCCAGGATTTAGCTGCACCTCTTCATGAACTGACCTCTATAAAACCAGAAGCCTTCAGCTCTTTTTATGACATGATCTTGGGTTTGCTGGCCCGGAGCGTTCAGGTGTGCCAGGAGGGAAGGTCCGGTCCACTGAAACTCCAGGTCTGGTTCTCCTGGCGCTGACGTAACTGCAGGAGCTGATCTGAGTTGTTGTTGTCGTGCGGTTTGGCAGCTGAAAATGTCAACGCTGAAAGTGATGTAATGTGATATTTGAGTTGAAGGGAGCCTGAGCAGCATCAGTCCTCCGCCTCGGTGGAGTTGTTTTTCTGCTACGTTCCTTTGTTTGGTTTGTTTTTCTTCTATTCTTAGAAATCATGGACTGGTGCAGTGATGAATCTGAATCCTCCTCCACACACACACACACACACTCATGCACACACACACACACACACACATCCACACACACACATTCATGCACAAACACACACACATGCACGAGCACATCCACATGATGAAATTCATTGACTGAAAAAGGCAACAGGATGTGAGGAGAGCGGCTGGAAGAGGAAGAGGAGGCAGGCAGGCCGATGATGGAAACCAGTGAGGGGGGAGGAGGGGGGGGAGAGGAGGGGAGGAGGAGGGAGGAGGAGGAGGAGGAGGGGGGGAGGGGGGGGGGGGGGAGGGGGGGGGTGACCCAGATGAAACTCATCTGAACCTCATTAGGGGAAAGAAATTGCTTCTGGGTTCTTTCCAGGAGGTTCTGTGTCACGTCTGCGGTCCAGGAACCTGACGAGGCTGATGCACCTCCGGTCCAGCTCACCTGACGTTTCTGGAGCGTTTGAATAATAACGACGATGCTTCTAACGACACCGTTAATTACAGCGTTAATGATACTGGATACCTGCTTCAGGTGGGTGGTAACGCAATGCAAAGAGGGAACGACATGAAGAACCGTCTTCGTGAAAGAACTGTTGCTTCCCATCAGACTAGGAAGAGTTATAAGGTCATGGATGTACAGAGACAGAGACACAGGTGTAGAGACGGAGACACAGGTGTAGATGTGGAGGTAGGTGATACAGAGTCACAGGTGTAGATGTGGAGGTAGAGGATACAGAGACACAGGTGTAGATGTGGAGGTAGGTGATACAGAGACACAGGTGTAGATGTGGAGGTAGGTGATACAGAGACACAGGTGTAGATGTGGAGGTAGGTGGTACAGAGTCACAGGTGTAGATGTGGAGGTAGGTGATACAGAGTCACAGGTGTAGATGTGGAGGTAGGTGGTACAGAGTCACAGGTGTAGATGTGGAGGTAGGTGATACAGAGACACAGGTGTAGATGTGGAGGTAGGTGGTACAGAGACACAGGTGTAGATGTGGAGGTAGGTGGTACAGAGTCACAGGTGTAGATGTGGAGGTAGGTGATACAGAGTCACAGGTGTAGAGACGGAGGTAGGTAGTACAGAGTCACAGGTGTAGATGTGGAGGTAGGTGGTACAGAGACACAGGTGTAGATGTGGAGGTAGGTGGTACAGAGACACAGGTGTTGATGTGGAGGTAGGTGGTACAGAGTCACAGGTGTGGAGGCAGAGTCACAGGTGTAGATGTGGAGGTAGGTGGTACAGAGACACAGGTGTAGATGTGGAGGTAGGTGATACAGAGACACAGGTGTAGAGACAGAGTCACAGGTGTAGATGTGGAGGTAGGTGATACAGAGACACAGGTGTAGAGACGGAGACACAGATGTAGAGACAGAGACACAGGTGTAGATGTGGAGGTAGGTGATACAGAGACACAGGTGTAGAGATGGAGACACAGGTGTAGATGTGGAGGTAGGTGATACACAGGTGAGACACAGGTGTAGAGTTGAGTAGGATACAGAGACACAGTGTAAGAGGTGTAGATGTGGAGGTAGGTGATACAGAGACACAGGTGTAGAGACGGACAGGTGTAGAGATGGAGGCAAGACACAGTGTAGGAGACACAGGTGGAGGTAGGTGATACAGAGACACAGGTGTAGAGACGGAGACACAGGTGTAGATGTGGAGGTAGGTGATACAGAGACACAGGTGTAGAGGCAGAGACACAGGTGTAGATGTGGAGGTAGGTGATACAGAGACACAGGTGTAGAGACGGAGGTAGGTGGTACAGAGTCACAGGTGTAGATGTGGAGGTAGGTGATACAGAGTCACAGGTGTAGAGATGGAGACACAGGTGTGGATGTGGAGGTAGGTGATACAGAGTCCAAGTCCAGAGCTGGACCTGATTGAAAATGCTCCGTCCACTTGAAGGGGTTGGACGTCTGGAGCTAAATGTCTCCGTCCTGAGTGTCTGTCGTCTCGGTGATGAAGTCCAGCTCTTGTCTGAAGTGGTCTATCAGCTGAAGGACTCACCTCTCCTCTCCTGAATCACTTCATCAGTTCTTTCCACCTTCCTTCAGATCTCTTCATCTCTCCATCTCTTCATCTCTCCGTCTCTCAGTGCTTCCTTCCCGTCCGTCTCATCGATTCGTCTCTCAGAGCGTCTGGTTCTCATTTTCTCAGCGCGGTCGTATCGATACGTTCAAGTGTTTTTCTCTGTTTTTGTGTCGACGTCTCCGCAGCGCTGCGATTGTGAGGAAATTAACGACCGGACTGGGATTCTGCCGGCGTTAACGCCTCCGACAGACGAGACGGTTCCAGCGGCTCTAACGGCGTTTTAATGTCTGTTATTAGTTCCTCCATGATCGCAGCCCGCATTACAAACACAATTCAATAATTCAATAATTCAATAATTCAAGAAGTGTTTGAACCGTAACTCAGTATCTGTTCATTTACTGCGCTAGTTTTCTCACCGTATAAGTTACGTATTTGATAAAAACACGTAAAAAAGTTTGAAAAAAGTTTCCCATCTCTGATGGGAAACAGTTTCTCCTTGAATCTGAGTCAGAATCAAAAGTATGTGTGATGGGTGAGAAATAACTTCGTTTTTAGAGCAGTTTTGCTAGTTTTTTTCTTCATTTGAAATACTTAGTTTTAGTTTAGTTTTTATTAGTTTCAGTGTTAGTTTTAGTTTTATTTTGTAAATTAGGGCTGTAATTTTGGTTGGAGTGAAGCACTGAACTTTTTGAAGGCTATCGAATCACATAGTCGTGTTTACATTCTGGTCTCAATAAACATATTTATCAATGCGTCTTCCCTCTTGTGGTGTTCCTGCGTATTTACTGACCATCAGCTATCTGGTCTCCATGGAAACAGTCCATTATAGTTGCTGTTTTCTCCCGTTCCTTCCCAACGCTGACTGGCCTGCAGCTGTAGCTTCTCTTTCCAGGGGTCTAGCTTAGGCTAGCTTATCCAGCTAGTCTTGGTTAGCTTCTCTTTCCAGGGGGCTAGCTTAGGCTAGCTTATCCAGGTAGTCTTGGTTAGCTTCTCTTTCCAGGGGGCTAGCTTAGGCTAGCTTATCCAGGTAGTCTTGGTTAGCTTCTCTTTCCAGGGGGCTAGCTTAGGCTAGCTTATCCAGCTAGTCTTGGTTAGCTTCTCTTTCCAGGGGGCTAGCTTAGGCTAGCTTATCCAGCTAGTCTTGGTTAGTATTCCACACATTGTACCACCTGCTTCTACAACAAGACATTTATTTTTATCGTTAACACAGTCATAGTCAAAGAAATCCCAAATAGGACTGAGACGCTTTCTCCCAACTTTTGTCGCAGCCATCACTGCTGATCACTTTTTTTTTTTTTTTTTTTTTGGGTTGTTGTTGTACGGCGGAGCGAAGTTAATAGATTTCAAATGTTTATGAGGAAAAAAATTTACAAACGTGAAAACGAAGGACATTCTTGACTAGGGATGCACATGGTCAACCGTTTAACCGCTAACCGATAACAGTAACTCTAACAGATTAATACTAACGGTCAATTTTGTTTTTAAGCTAAGTAATTCAATCAACTCATGGGGGCGTGTCGACAGGTGCAACAGGCCTCTGATTGGTCAATTCTACATCCACGTCATCGAATAAAATGAGGAAGTACCCACATCTGTACGATTCTGGTTCTCCACGCTACAAAGACAGCACATATTCTAGTAATTCATGGAGGGAGATAGAGATGAATGTGGGTCTGGATACGGCCGAGACGGTGAGGAAGTGGAAAAACACAAGAGATAAGTTTAGTAAGTTTAGCTAGTTCGTGATTGTCGCTCTTGCGTTGTGGCGTGGAATAACATAGCGGAGACCGCGCTAGTATAAATCAAAAGTGACGGCGGCATCTCTGCGACACATTGCCGCCAGAGTATAGACGGAGAAGCGTCCGCATGCGTCCACGACAACGCGCGCAACATCGCGGCGGCCAACCCTCCCGGACTTATCGGTTAACGGTTATTAATCGTTAAAGAGCGTCGGTTAACGGTCATAAAAAAAAATCCAAGATGTGCATCCCTATTCTTGACATTATTACAGTTAATTTTAGTTTGTTTTATAAACACATAATACAGTTTCGGTTAGTTATCGTTTTTTTTTAAGGTAACGAAAATGTTTTTTCAATTCTAGTTTTCGTTATTTCGTTCGTTTTCGTTAACGATAAAAACCTTGCTCCGTGTCTGTCTGCAGAAGATTTAAAGCGGTAATAATTGCTATAAAGTTCTTGTTACGCGGACAACAACTCGTACGTTCATGTCCTGTGGGGACGGATGGACGCGTGACCACGATGGAGGAACCTGGATGGAGGTCTGAAGTTCCTCCCTGGAGGGTAAAATCCTGAACTGGAGGAATGAAGGAGAAACTGGAGGAACGGCAGAGGAGGTGCTCGTCTTCCTCCTCCTCCTCCTCCTCCTCCTCATCGTCTCTGCTGTCTGTCCTCAGTCTCTGGGATGCAGTGGACTGAGACAGATCACTCAGGAGGGAGTGTCTCGTATACGACCACAGTAGCGAGGAGTTCCTTTGAAAAGCTGAGGCTTTTTCTTAAATTACTTTTCTTCGTTGCTCTAATTAGAGAGACGAGATGGAGGCCGACTGTTCGTCGTCCCCCTCTGGACGCAGCCTTGACTTCACAGCTTAATCGCATTTAATTAGTCCTTTAACCGCGCCGCCGTCGGTCCATGCCAGGTCTCCGGTCGTGACGGCTAATTGGATGTACGCCGCGGCGGTGGGCGGGGCTTTGTTCGCCGAACGCAGCCAATTTAGAGGAGGAAAGACGAGCAAACGAGCTCGTTAAGGCTGGTGGGCGGGACTTGATTGAAGGAGATTTGCAAGGTCGCGCAACACGTGCGCCGCCTTCGTGGGGCGTTGCCAACGGAGGCGGCGCTAACGGAGGCGGCGCTAACAGAGGCGGCTAGGTTCTGCTGGCTCCTGAGGACCAGGAGACAGGACAGCTGAGGACCAGGAGACAGGACAGCCGAGGACCAGGAGAGGACAGGACAGCCGAGGACCAGGAGACAGGACAGCCGAGGACAGGAGACAGGAGGAGGACCAGGAGACAGGAGACAGGACAGGAGACACAGAGGAGGACCACGACAGCTGAGGACCAGGAGACAGGACTGCTGAGGACCAGGAGGACAGGACAGTGAAGGACCAGGAGACAGGACAGCTGAGGACCAGGAGACAGGACAGGAGGACCAGGAGGACCAGGAGGACAGGACAGCTGAGGACCAGGAGACAGGACAGCTGAGGACCAGGAGACAGGACAGCTGAGGACCAGGAGACAGGACAGCTGAGGACCAGGAGACAGGACAGCTGAGGACCAGGAGACAGGACAGACCAGGACAGCTGAGGACCAGGAGGACAGGACAGCTGACCAGGACAGGAGGAGGACAGGAGGACAGGACAGCTGAGGACCAGCAGGAGGGACCAGGAGACACAGCCGAGGACAGGAGACAGACAGGACCAGGAGACAGGAGACAGGACAGCGGAGGACCAGGAGACAGGACAGCTGAGGACCAGGAGACAGGACAGCTAGGAGACCAGGACAGGAGGACCAGGAGGACAGGAACAGACAGAGAGACAGGACCAGGAGACAGCAGCTGAGGACCAGAGACAGGACCGCTGAGGACCAGGAGACAGGACCAGCCTGAGGACCAGGAGACAGGACAGACAGTCCAGGACCAGACAGCCAGGACCCAGACGCACGGACCAGCCGACGCCAGACGACCAGAGCCGTCGAGCCAGACCGACCACGACGACGGACCGCCGTCGCTACAGACGTCCACGACCGCCGTGCTGAGTACGACAGACCAGGACCAGGCGCTGCAGACACGTCACGACCGCCGTCGCTGCAGGACGTCCCGACCGCCGTACAGACGTGCCGACCGTTGACAGACAGTCCACGACCGCCGTTGCTGCAGATCCAGACCGCCGTTGCTGCAGAGTCCACGGACCGCCGTTGCTGCAGGACACGACCGCCGTTGGACAGACGTCCCACGACCGCGTTGCTGCAGATGTCCACGACCGCCGTTGCTACAGACGTCCACGACCGCCGTTGCTACAGACGTCCACGACCGCCGTTGCTACAGACGTCCAGACGTTCCACGTCCACGACCGCCGTTGCTAAGACGGTCCACGACCGCCGAGGACCAGTCAGACGTCCACGACCGCCGTTGCTACAGACGTCCAGACCGCCGAGACAGACGTCCACGACCGCCGTTGCTACCAGCTCCACACGACGCCGAGCTACAGACGACCGCCTTTGCTACAGACGTCCACGACCGCCGTTGCTACAGACGTCCACGACCGCCGTTGCTACAGACGTCCACGACCGCCGTCGCTACAGACGTCCACGTCTCTGGATCCAAAGATGGAGTGAATTTTCTTTCGAGTCTTTCGGGCTTCAGACAAAAGGACAGACGAGACGGCGGACACAGTGGAGCTTTTAGCAGCTTAAACGGTCCAACACTTCCCTGAGGACGTCTCAGACACCGAAGACTCAGCAGAAACAGACTGCATTCTGGGAGACCGCACAGATACAATGAGTTTCACTCCAGGAAGACGCAGCAGACGGATCAGGAGACGGATCAGGAGACCAGGTGCTAAAAGGTTTCTGCTTCCATTCCTAACTTTACCAGGAGGACTGGAAAGAGACAGAGACTGTAAATGTCAGAGGACGAGGCCTGAGGTGGTGTTTAAGGTGTCTGAATAATTAATAAAGCAGCAAAGCTGGAGGACATGATGATGATGATGATGATGATGGTGATGATGATGATGATGGCGGCACTTTGGAAAACACACACAGGACACTGAAACACTCAGAGCAACAAGAGACGAAGGGATTTACAGAGACGTCCACGCTCAGCAGGAAGGGGAAGGACAGAAGACGGATGTGGGCGGGATCAAAAACCGAGGCCCGTAATTGGTCGGTTCGTGTGAAGCAAAGCAGCTGGACGTCGGAGACGCAGGAACATCACCCTTCAAGACGACGTCCGTCCTGATAACGTGTCCTCAGACAAGACACAGAGTCCCTCACACCTGTGGTGACCCCAGACGAAGACAAAACAGGCGTCAAAGATCCGTCAGAGCTTCGTTAACGGCGCTTCGTTAGTGGAGCTTCCTGGGGTGTTTAGGTCTGTGGACTCTGGACCAGTTGTCCATCAGGACACGTTAAACTCCGGAGTCACCAAATTTGGCAATACCGATTTGGCATTATATCGCGATTTTCGGCCGCCCAATATAATATCGATTTTTTTTTTTAGCTCCTAATATCGATTTTTTTTTTTAGCTCCTAATATTGATTTTTTTTTTTTTTTTAGCTCCTAATATAAATTTTTTTAGGAAAATGTTTAATTTTCACATTTAAATTGTTTAAAACTTAAATGTAAAAAAATAATATAATAATATCGATTTTTATATTGATCTTAATATTGATTTTTTTCAAAAACACTAATAATAAACAATAAATAGGTTGTTTTGAAGCAAATAGTTTTGACTCAATTTGTCCTCTGAATGATCAATATCATCTGATGAACATATACAGCAACTGGATTTTTCATCTCTACTTTTAATTTTAACCGGGTAGAATATCGCAATATATCGTGATATCGCGATATCATGATAATATCGTATTGTGACCCAATTATCATGATACATATCGTATCGTGAGGTCCTTGCCAATACTCACCCCTACTTGGGTTCATTATTACTCTGTCGCTGCTGGAAGGGAAATTAATTAATGTTCCGGCTCCGGTCACACCTGGATTTACCTGGATTTACCTGGATTTACCTGGACAGGTAGAGCGGTCGCGTGTACGCGTGTGTCTGCAGAGCCGTGGGGTTTACGGTCACCAGCGCAGCGCTGCCGCGGTTAAATATTCATCTTCTTCTCGGCTGCGACGCTGTGAACGACTGACTCCTAACGATGTTTTCACAGATTTCTCACATCCATCTCACACACAGTCGCAATTCATTTCCCTCCACTGTTGCTTAGCAACCACTTAAATCCACATCAATTACTTTCTACTTCATTTCATTTTCCAGGTCTCCCTCTCCCTCCCTGCACCTGCCTCAGGTCCACAAATAGAATAAACCCAAATGAATCCCAGTCGACTCCAGTAAAGCAGGACAATCCATGAAATCTCTCATTTTCACACCGACGGGGTCGTTTCAGGTGGAGGTGAGCTCAGGTGGAGGCGGGAGAGTCACATCTGGACTCATTTCAGGTGTCGTTACCATCTAAACAGGAACTGAGCTCAGGTGGAGGCGGGAGAGTCACATCTGGACTCATTTCAGGTGTAGTTACCGTCTAAACAGGAACTGAGCTCAGGTGAGCTCAGGTAGAGGCGGGAGAGTCACATCTGGACTCATTTCAGGTGTAGTTACCATCTAAACAGGAACTGAGCTCAGGTGAGCTCAGGTGGAGGCGGGAGTGTCACATCTGGACTCATTTCAGGTGTCGTTACCATCTAAACAGGAACTGAGCTCAGGTGGAGGCGGGAGAGTCACATCTGGACTCATTTCAGGTGTCGTTACCATCTAAACAGGAACTGAGCTCAGGTGAGCGGGAGAGTCACATCTGGACTCATTTCAGGTGTAGTTACCGTCTAAACAGGAACTGAGCTCAGGTGAGCTCAGGTAGAGGCGGGAGAGTCACATCTGGACTCATTTCAGGTGTAGTTACCATCTAAACAGGAACTGAGCTCAGGTGAGCTGAGGTGGAGGCGGGAGTGTCACATCTGGACTCATTTCAGGTGTCGTTACCATCTAAACAGGAACTGAGCTCAGGTGGAGGCGGGAGAGTCACATCTGGACTCATTTCAGGTGTAGTTACCATCTAAACAGGAACTGAGCTCAGGTGAGCTCAAGTGGAGGCGGGAGAGTCACATCTGGACTCATTTCAGGTGTCGTTACCGTCTAAACAGGAACTGAGCTCAGGTGGAGGCGGGAGAGTCACATCTGGACTCATTTCAGGTGTCGTTACCGTCTAAACAGGAACTGAGCTCAGGTGGAGGCGGGAGAGTCACATCTGGACTCATTTCAGGTGTCGTTACCATCTAAACAGGAACTGAGCTCAGGTGGAGGTGGGAGAGTCACATCTGGACTCATTTCAGGTGTAGTTAGCGTCTAAACAGGAACTGAGTGGAGGTGAGCTCAGGTGGAGGCGGGAGAGTCACATCTGGACTAGGGATGCACATGGTTAACCGTTTAACCGTTAACCGATAACAGTAGCTCTAACAGATTAATTCGAACGGTCAATTTTGTTTTTAAGCTACGTAATTCAATCAACTCATGGGGGCGTGTCCACAGGTGCAACACCTGCCATCAGGTGCGTCCCATCACAGCCCACTTTACAGCGAAGATGAAGGGAGCAAAAGGAGTTCTGTGCAGTGTTTTACCTGAATGTGTTCATTGAACAAAAGTTCACAAACTATTTTTCACGAACGTGAACTGAGCGCGTTAACTTTCCCCTTCACGAGCGTGAACGAGTTCATTTGTTCAGTTGTGAACGACGCTCTTTCAAAGTTCACTCACGGTCAAAACCGTTCCAGGTTTCCAGCGAACCACATTTAAAATCCACCACAAACGAGCCTGATATGAATCTGAGGAAACCAATAAAACATGGCAACACGGCTGTCGCTGCTGCCACGCTAACATGGCAACACGGCTGTCGCTGCTGCCACGCTAACATGGCAACACGGCTGTCGCTGCTGTCACGCTAACATGGCAACACGGCTGTCGCTGCTGTCGACTACAAAAATGAACTATTTAGTTCATTTAGTTCACCGCGCTAACAACAGAGAGCTACGTGACAATTACATGTCACTATATCGATGAGAACTGGAAAGCTAATTCTGCCGCCGTGTTAACGCAGAGCATGCTGGGTAGACACACAGCTGATAAGTGTCCGCATGCGTCCACGACAACGCGCCCAACATCGTAGCAGCCAACTCTCCTGGGCGGGTCAGGTGGGTCGGAACGGCGGGCCGTTTGTGTGTCGGAATAGCGGTATTTCAGGATGGTGATGTGTCTAAATGGTGGAATGTTGGAAAGGCAGCATGGAAGGACATTTAAATCTTATCGGTTAACGGTCATAAAAAAAAATCCAAAATGTTCCTCCCTAATTTTGGAGTCATTTCAGGTTCCTGAGGCCTCGACCCTGAAAAGACTCCTGATCTGTGTCTGATGGTTTCGTTGGGGCTCAGAGTCTTCCTTTTCTTCTTCTTCCTTTTCTTCTTCTTCCTCTTCTTCTTCTTCCTCTTCTTCTTCTTCTTTATCTTCTTCGTCTTCTTCTTCATCTTCTTCTTCGTCTTCTTCCTTCTTCTTCTTCTTTATCATCTTCTTCTTTCTTCTTCTTCTTTTCTTCTTCTCTTTCATTTGAGGTCTTGGTTGTTGCTTTTCAGGCTCAGATGTTGAGCTTCGTTCCCTTTGACCTTTGACCTTCTGCTCCGTCACCGTGTTTCTGCGCTTGTTTAAACCCGTGTTTGGCTGCGCTTCGTCCGCCGTCTTCGACAGGTGCGTGCACGGGTCCACTCCAGGTGGCGCTCAGGCTCCTCCCCCTTTAACCCTCTGAGCAGCGAGCAGCTGTTTGTCCGTCAGAAAAATCCCATTTAACAAAAATAAATAAATAAAATGTGACTTTTACAACAAACACGTGCAACTAGAAGAAAGTCGAGATTTTAACAATTTTTTTTTCAGGTGACAATTTTGTGATTTTTTTTTTTTTTTTTTTTTTTTTTTTATTGCACAAAATTGGATTTGATGTATAAATTAAAAAAAATATTTTTGTCCAGAAGTTGTGGGGTTTTTTTAATTGATGTTTTACCTCAAAAAGTTGCAATATTAAATTAAAAAGTCACAATTTAGCACAATTTGGAATTTTACAAAAATTACAGGATATTAAGGTGCAGTTATGGGAGTTTTTGAGATTTAATGTCAATTTTACCCAGTTTGTGCTTCTGTAATGTTTTTTTGCAAAAGTTAATATTTTAATACATAAAACTGAAATATTGAGTTAAAAAGTTGCAGTTTAAAAAAAAAAACAATTACACGTCAAAAGCCTCAATTTTATGATGAAACTGCAATTTTAAAACAAAATGTTATGTTTTTACAGAAACAAAATCCGATTATCTGTGATTGTAGAAAAGTGTAATTAAAGCAAGTATTAGCCAGGTTCATTATACGATATTCTGTTACAGCCTCTGGTCTAAAGTCCATCAGACTGAAACTTCAGACCCTGTCGATAGGTTTTCTGGGTAATTTTGAGCTCTTTGTATCTTCAGAGCTGCTGCAGGCAGAAACGGTATCTTCAGCTGAGCTCCAGCTGTCGTCCCCGGAGAAATAAAAGCTTTAACAGCCGAGCTGAAGAGAATAAACTGTATATATTTGCTGTTTGCTTTGAGCTTCGGGCCGTTGAGTTTGTGAAAGCTGATAAAGCTCAGAGAGCCGAGCGGACATGATGGAGAGAAATGAAAGCAAATAAAACCTGGAGTTCTGTGGGAAGTTTCACCTGGATGAAAGGTGGTCTGTCTGCTAACGTGGCTGCTCCCAGCGCCAACTCTGATGCTGATGGAGCTAACTGCTAACGTGGCTGCTCCCAGAGCTAACTCTGACGCTGAGGGAGCTAACTGCTAACGTGGCTGCTCCCAGAGCTAACTCTGACGCTGATGGAGCTAACTGCTAACATCGCTGCTCCCAGCGCCAACTCTGACGCTGATGGAGCTAACTGCTAACGTGGCTGCTCCCAGCACCAACTCTGACGCTGATGGAGCTAACTGCTAACGTGGCTGCTCCCAGCACCAACTCTGACGCTGATGGAGCTAACTGCTAACTGGCTGCTCCCAGCAACCAACTCTGACGCTGATGGAGCTAACTGCTAACGTGGCTGCTCCCAGCAACTCTGACGCTGATGGAGCTAACTGCTAACGTGGCTGCTCCCAGCACCAACTTGACGCTGAGGACTAATGCTGTGGCTGAACTCTGAGTGATGGAGCTAACTGCTAACGTGGCTGCTCCCAGCACCAACTCTGACGCTGATGGAGCTAACTGCTAACGTGGCTGCTCCCAGCACCAACTCTGACGCTGATGGAGCTAACTGGCTAACGTGGCTGCTCCCAGCACCAACTCTGACGCTGATGGAGCTAACTGCTAACGTGGCTGCTCCAGCACCAACTCTGACGCTGAGGGAGCTAACTGCTAACGTGGCTGCTGACCAGGGCTAAACTGAACTGATGATGGAGCTAACTGCTACGTGCTCCCAGCTCTGAACTGATGGAGCTAACTGCTAACTGGCCCCACCAAATCTTACTGATGGAGCTAACTGCTAACGTGGCTGCTCCCAGGCCAACTCTGACTGATGGAGCTAACTGCTAACGTGGCTGCTCCCAGCAACTCTGATGCTGATGGAGCTAACTGCTAACGTGGCTGCTCCCAGGGCCAACTCTGATGCTGATGGAGCTAACTGCTAACGTGGCTGCTCCAGCCAACTCTGACTAACTGCTAAGTGGCTGCTCCCAAAACTTTACACTGAGGAGCTAATGCTAACGTGGTTTCTCCCAGGGCCAACTCTGACGCTGATGGAGCTAACTGCTCAGGTGGCTGCTCCCAGCACCAACTCTGACGCTGATGGAGCTAACTGCTAACGGGCTGCTCCCAGGGCCAACTCTTACACTGATGGAGCTAACTGCTAACGTGGCTGCTCCCAGCGCCAACTATGACGCTGAGGGAGCTAACTGCTAACGTGGCTGCTCCTAGCGCCAACTCTGAAGCTGATGGAGCTAACTGCTAACGTGGCTGCTCCCAGCGCCAACTCTCACGCTGATGGAGCTAACTGCTAACACGGATGAGCTCCTTCAGACCTTTTTTATTTCTTTTATGTCTCTGTGGCCAGCAGGGTTGCCACAGAAACAACGATCTTAGTGAAAGAGTTTATAAAAAGCAGGCAGGGCGGTTTTATTTCTTTAGCTCACAGATGAAAGTGATGAACCAGCCTTCGTCTCAGCTCAGTCGTCCGTCTGCTTCCCCTTCAGGACGCACAAACTTCTTTCATCTCATGAAAAGATGAAATACACTGAGCAGAGTTTTAGATGGAAACTTTACCACCCAAATAAAAAGCACTGAAGCACGTCTGTGCAGCACCAAAAGACAATTTAACTCTGTTTACTTTATTCCATCCTTTAGTTGATTCAGCCGGTCATGTCACTGAGTGTTTTTTCACTAAACAGGGGCACTAAACAGGAACCGGCTGTTCCCCCAAATATAACATGAATCTGTTCCCAACTTTTAAAGATTTCCTGCTTTAACCGACTGCAGTGACCTTGGAGGAGCTAATGAAGCGCCGCTAATGCTCTCAGCACGGCGCAGTAATTATCAGGCAGCGAACAAACACCGACGGATCTGAAGGAAGGTGGCCCGCTGGTCTGCAGCGGTCCCTGCTCGCTGGAAGCTTGTTTCAAGGTTTGCTTTTAAAGGGCGACTTGTTTGCAAATGTTCGGCCGTCTGAAGTCGACTTTAACTCAACGCCGACATAAAACTACGGCGTCGGTTCATTCGGGACCAACAGCTGGTTATTCTACGAGGTTCCGTGATGTCACAGACCATGTCATACTGATTTCTTCCCTTTATTTCCAACCAAAAACAGTAGAAATCGACCGATTATCGGTCGGGCCGATTATCGGCAGCCGATATTTGGAAATTTGACGTATATCGGCATCGGCCTTTTTTTAATCCGACCGATATGAAGAAATCGGTTTAAAACTGGGTTATTTGGGCTCAGATGCAGCCGCCTCCCTCTCCTGTCTGCTGTCTCACCCTGTCCTCTGATTGGTTAAGCGGCAGAGCAGTGTAAACCTTAGCGGCAGCTCTGCTAACTCGTATTACGTCCCAACATGTCTCTGAATTATTTAAAATAAGACTGCTGATAATATCGACATGGAAACAGTCCATGATAGAAAAGCATGTGTGTGTGATTGAGAGAGAGCGCATTAAAAAACTCAGTTCACTTGTTTTACGGAGCGCTAAGGTGGAGGCTGCTTAGCTTTTACCATAAAATTAGTTCGTCCATCCGGCTCTAAACGCGCTGCAGACTATGTATTAGCAACGGGGAAAATACACCGTACTTTCCTGACAGTAAGCTTCGAACCCTACAGCTAATACAACGATGTGGCTAATGTATAGATTTCTACGGGCTAGCTTCATACCGTCAATACGTTTATCCTAGCTATAGGTTTATTTGATTATTTCAAAAACACTAATAATAAACAATAAATAGGTTGTTTTGAAGCAAATCGTTTTGACTCATAACATAAACAGCAATCGATTTGGCAATATATCGCGATTTTTGGCCGCCCAATGTAATATCGATTTTTTTTAGCTCCTAATATCAATTTTTTTTTTTTTTAGGAAAATTGTTTAATTTATAAAAACAAAAACACTCATAATATCGATTTTTATATCGGTCCCATATCGATTTTTTTCAAAAACACTAAATAAACAATAAATAGGTTGTTTTGAGGCAAATAGTTTTGACTCATAACATAAACAGCAACTTAATTTTTCATCTCTACTTTTCATTTTGATATTAACTGGGTAGAATATCGTGATATGATGATATTGTATCGTGACTCAAGTATCATGATACATATCGTATTGCGAGGTCCTTGCCAATACTCACCCCTAATTTTATCGAGTATTGATTTTTCAGCCGCGGGTATCGATATTTTAAGCTTCTTTCAAAACCCTCGTGTCTCACCTTTAAAAGCTTGCAAGCAACAATTTGCACTGTTTAAATAAATGAAACTGTTTTTGAAACGATTTTTTCAAAAACGCTAATAATAAATAATAAATAGGTTGTTTTGAAGCAAATAGTTTTGACTCAATTTGTCCTCTGAGTGATCAATATCATCTGATGAACATATACAGCAACTTGATTTTTCATCTCTACTTTTAATTTTGATATTAATTGAGTAGAATATCGCAATATATCGAGATATCGCGATATCGTGATAATATCGTATTGTGACCCAAGTATCATGATACATATCGTATCGTGAGGTTCTTGCCAATACTCACCCCTACGTGGGTTCATTATTACTCTGTCGCTGCTGGAAGGGAAATTAATGAATGTTCCGGCTCCGGTCACACCTGGATTTACCTGGATTTACCTGGATTTACCTGGTCGGCATGGACGCGTGTGTCTGCAGAGCCGCGGTGTTTACGGTCATTAGCGCAGCGCTGTTGCCGTTAAATATTCATCTTCTTCTCGGCTGCGACGCTGTGAACGTTAAAAAGTCATGATTTTACAGCAAAATTCTGAATTAGTGAAATTTCTGATTTTATTAGAAAATTTTTATCGTTACTGCAAAGTTTAATTGTGTTGCTAAATTTAGCATTTATAGCAAAACGTATTTAAGCTGAGGAAATAACATCTGCTGCAACATCAGGATGCATCCATCTGAGTAAAGAAAGAAGAAAACAGGTAGAAATGTTTGTGGTTCCTCTGATTAGCTGATGGTTGGGACAGGTACCATAAAATTATGGATCAGAACCGTTTCCTCAGAGCGACGATGAGGTTCTGATTTCACTGATTTCACTGATTTCACTGATTTCACTGCAGGTGAATTCACAACCATTTCCTGGCTGATAAACTACGTCTACCATGTTGGGTTAGTTTCTCTGACTGTTAGTGACCAGCAGAGGCGGCGCCGCTTAAACCCGGTTTATTATCCACCCCCCCCACCCCCCCCCCCCCCCCCCCCCGACTCCTACAGGAGAAAAAGCTCATTTAGTTGAAGCTGCTCTGCCAGCCTCCTCCAGGTTTCTCTCCTCCGCCGCTTCATCTCTTTCCTCCCACCTTCAACGGCTCCTTAACTCCAGTTTCCTCCGTCTCCTGCTGTTCGGGGCGGCGGTTCTTCAGTAGCGGCGCGCCGCCGACCAAAATAAACAGCTACTCTACACCGTAGACAACTTCCAGGCTGCTTCTGGTCTTCAGAGTCTCCACTCCAGAGGAATCGTTTCCTCTCAGAAGATGAAACTGTGGAAGAATTGAGTGCAAATGAGAATTTGAGTTGCTGGACTGAAAGTTTGTTCTTAACCTGGCCGGCCGTCCTCGTTGGTTTCCTCTTCGATACGAGGAATTAGGAGGAATCTGATGTCCAACCTCCTCTGGACACCATCAGATGGACGTCCACGTGTCTCTTGGTGGAGCTTGAAGACTGACAACTGTGTTGAATGTTTCCCGTTTTTGAATAACTTTAGTAACAGTAGAAAGTCTGGAAGTGGTTTCATCGTCCGTTACAGACAGATGTGCGGCAACAGCTGCTTCCTCTAAAACTGCTGCTGATGTCTTTCCCTCTTGGCAACTGCCAAAACCTTTGTAGAGGTCTGCGCACCTACTGATGAGTCCATAAAGAGCTGATGATCGGCTGCCAGTTACATCCTGTTGAAACACTGTTGAGCGATTTTATCGATTCTGCGATATTTATCGATATTTTATTTATTTATTATTTATTTATTATCATTGGAACACTCACAAGATGTCACCAAAATCACTTTGTCCCTTTAAAATCTTTCGGAAAATGATGTAAATGTACTGTAAGATGAATAACGATATATATCGTATTGTCAGCCGAATATCGTGTATCGCATTGTGTGGTTAGTGTATCGCTACAGCCCTAGCATCTACAGTTGGATATCTATGACCTGGTTAGTGTTAGCGGTACCTCTACTTACGAACGTTTCTACATACGAAATTTTCAGGTTACGAAACGCCTCAACGGGAAAATATTGCCTCTAGTTACGAAATAAATTTTAGGATACTAAAGTCATAAATCCAGTAGCGCTGCTACTCGCAGCTCCCAGAGTTTACTGAACGTAAACATAGCTGTCGGCTCTGTATCTCGGTTTGAAAGCGGTGCGTCTGAGCTGCTCTGCCATTGGCTATCGCTTAGCGTCTTCCTGGCGTCCCATTGGCTATCGCTTAGCATTTTCCTGGTGTCCCATTGGCTATCGCTTAGCATCTTCCTGGTGTCCCATTGGCTGTCGCTTAGCATCTTCCTGGTGTCCCATTGGCTATCACTTAGCATCTTCCTGGCATCCCATTGGCTACTGCTTAGCATCTTCCTAGCATCCCATCGGCTATCGCTTAGCATCTTCCTGGCATCCCATTGTCTACTGCTTAGCATCTTCCTAGCATCCCATCGGCTATCGTTTAGCATCTTCCTGGCATCCCATTGGCTAGGAGGGCCCCTTGTCTGTATGAGCGTAACCCAGCAACCAGGTAAACAAACTATTTTTACCTCCACCAAGGGATGTTATGTTTTTGTCGGCATTTTTCTGTCGGTGATCCGGAAGAAATCCTGGATTCTGGATCACTTTCAAATTTTCGATAATTGTTACGTTTAGTGGAGGTCTGCGCTCTCTGAGTGCTTGTCTAGTTCTAACATGTATTTCTTAGAGGTTTTTATGTCATTTCATGTATTATTTATGTAGCGTACCAGTCGAAATAAGTGTAAGTCATGACTTATGGTCTAATGTCTTTTAATGAAGGATGGAGCTAAACAGAAAATAAACACAAGACAAATAGCATATTAGCATAGCAAATAATACGGTACCGTTTTAACAATATGAAATTAAAAATAAATTTGAAATTTGCGGCCACAAATAAATGTAATTAGCATACCTTGTTGCTACTCTCGACTGGAGCTAAACTCCTTCCAACACTTACTCTCCCGTTTGTTTAGACTTCTTTATCACTTTTCTTCTCCCCCGTACTTCGTACCGTCTCTACACTGTTTCCGTTTTTACCTTGTGTCGCTATGTGCAACTGTGACCCTTCAAAATAAACTCCCTTTTCCACCAGAAATGGCAACGTAAAGACATAACAAATACATTTCAAAATAAAACTCTTAACTCTTTTAACCACATTGAATTGGGGTCATTTACAATTTATAATTTATATTTTAAAAATGTTTGAATTTTGGGGGCTTGGAACAGATTAGGGCATTAACATGGAAAACACGTCTCCTCTTACGAAAGTTTCAGGTTACAGAACTACTTCCAGAACCAATTAATCTCGTAAGTAGAGGTAGCACTGTATATCGTATCGTGTATCGTATCGTATCGTGAGATTAGTGTATCGCTACAGCCCTAGTACCAAGGATCACCCAGATGCTTTATTTTATTTTTAGTTTTTTAAATAAAACTGAATTGTCACTAACTGATGCTGAATATTCAGGTCCGTTCCTGGGGGGGGCGGAGCTTAACAAGCTGTTTTAAGTGTTTCTGAACCTGCTGAGTTTTCACAGAGGACTCAAGAATTTAATCGTCACAAAAAAAAAATCCCTGCTTGTTAACGAGAGGAGGGGGGGGGGGGGGGGCCTGATGGGGGGGGGGGGGGGGGGGGTCACAGTTTGATAGAATATTTGATAATAAAATGTCGTCAGATCCGACGTGGCGGCGGATCAGCTCCATGTTAGCGTGAGCTGCATCGCTAACGGACGCCGCCGCATTAATATCTGAGCTGTTATTTAGACTCTGGTTCTGTAAACCCGCAGCTCTCTCTCTTTTATTATTCAGGAGGCAGCTGGAATGGAATAGAGAGAGATGGAGGGATGCAGAGATGGAGGGATGGAGGGATGGAGGGATGGAGGGAGGGAGGAGGGATGGAGGAGGGATGGATGGGATGGAGGGATGGAGCAGACTCCAGCGAGGCCATCCCTTTGTTAGGAGCCGCAGCCGCAACAATTTACATGAGAGCCAAGCCTCCTCTCTGCTGATTGGTCCAGAGAGCCGCTCGCCTCACCTCCTTCCTCCGGCACGCCGCAGCCAATCAGGACGTCACACACACGTGCGGGGTTGGGGGGGGGGTGGTGGTGGTGGGGGGGGGGTCTCCTTGGCGAGGGGCTCCTCTGAGTGAACAAAGTGAAAGAGAGACGTGTTGGAGCGACTGAATGGTTTGACGGCAGAATAACTGATGAGGAGGAGGAGGAGGAGGAGGAGGAGGAGGAGGAGGAGGAGGAGGAGGAGGCGGGAGCCTGCGGGGCGACGGCGCCCCCCGGTGGCGCCGCAGCGTCACGACCACACACTCAGACAGCTGGGAGCTTTAAAGAGTTTGAATTATTTATCCGTTCGGTGCGCTACAAAGCTCTCGGATCTGGAAATAAAGAGATTATTCATCTTGTTGGCGGCAAAACAACTGACCCAGAATAAATGGAGGTCGTCTCCACGACGACGACGGCGGCTCAGATGTGAGACGAAAATCCAGATGTGTCATTTTAAAAGTCACATCCTTTATGAAACTACACGTATATTTGCTTTACATCAGACAAAACTGCAACTTTTTGACGCTTGTTGATGGTGAAACAGCTGCTGGACTGTTTCTGCAGAAAAGACGCCTCTGAAGGTCAAAGGGGGCGGAGCAACATCTGGAGTCCACCTGGGCAGGTGTTTCTAGTGGAAGGAGGTCGTTCACCACCTTTAAGGTGCAGCTCAGACCCAAAAGCAGAGCGGTTTCATTTGTCGGTCGTCCCATCAGCCTCCAGAACCTTCCGGGTCCAGATCACGTTCCATCCTGGCGTCTGTCATGTTTCAGGGCTGATAAAAGGAAGGAAGGAAGGATGGATGGAAACTCTGCTGTCCTGCAGCGCCACCTTCAGGATGATGCTGGAGGCGTCATCCTGGAGACGTGATGGAACTGGATCCACTGGTTTTTACTGTGTGGCCTTAAATCAATACTGATAACCGATAACACACACATATACCTAAGATCATTACATCAATACTATGATCAAAACCAAAAACAGTTTTGACTCTTTAAATGAACAGATATTTATTTTTTACAATATAAAACTATTGTCAAGCCTCTCAAACATTTTCATTAAAGCTATCAAACAAACCTATTTGATATCTCACATTAACTTAAATAAGGTTCATTACCGACTGATATAAAAAATAAAGGCTCCTTGAACTGATGGAAATACATGCATCAGAATTACTAACTGAAAAAGATTAATTCCTCAATGACAATAAAAAATAAAATAAAACAAAATGTACTGACACAAGTTGACACAAAAAGTGTGTTCCATAGTAACAAAGAAATTACGTTTAAAGGATTTTGGCTTGTGGTTCCATTCAAATGAATCCCTTTAATTAAAATAAATGAGGTTCAGTAGTTTTTTTTGTTTTTTTTTAAATCTCATGGAAGCTTTAGATGACAGAGATGATGGAGAGGGGAGGGGTTGACTTGCTGCTGGCTAGCTCACGTTAGCTCACGTTAGCTCTTTTTTTTTTTTTTTATTAGATTAGAACAAACAACAAAAATATACAGTCATGGAAAAAATTATTAGACCACCATTTTGTTCTTCACTTTCTTGTTCATTTTAATACCTGGTACCACTAAACGTCATCATGTGACTAAAACAGACAGAAAAGAAAACACTGAATGCATTAAAAGCAGTGTTTTTGGCAGTACAACGCCATAGCTATTGATGTAAAAACTTAAGTGATTTAGGTTATAATCAAGAAAACCATGGAAAATGGTAAGATATCAGCTCTTAAATAAAACTCTTATGAGCAATCTTTGTGGTTATTGTTATGTTTGTCCAAACAAATGTACCTTTAGTTGTACCAGGCATTAAAATGAACAAGAAACTGAAGAAAACAAGGTGGTCTAATCATTTTTTCCATGAATGTACGCTTAGCAACTTAGAAAGGAAATACTTTCTTTAAAAAATAAAAACAGAAACAAAACAACCTTAAAGAAAGAAAGAGAAAGAAAAAAAACCCTCTTACAATATCTATATTACAAAATCAGAAAGTTAAAATATACAGCCTATGCATGACGTTAGCTCACGTTAGCTCACGTTAGCTCACGTTAGCGTGATTTCAAAACTCCATGGAAGTGATGGTTATGTTTCAGGTGGTTGATCAGGTTTGACGAATTAAAGTTTGTGATATTTTTCCCCTCCTTCGCTTGGAGCATTTGTCACAAATAACCAGCGAACTATCTTCCTCTGAAACTTGAATGAATATCCATTTAAATCGCCGCCATGTTTGTTTTTTTCCTGTCAGCGGACTGTGCTGCATTCAAGGTGTAACGTAAATTCCTCCGTTCCCTCGTTTGCTAGTCGTTCTTTCGGCCTTTTCTATTTTTTTCTTTTTTTATGTGTAACATGTGGGAAAATACTGCGAATATCGATTAAAGTCATCAACTACTAAAATTATCACCGAGTTAACGAGTTGTTTTCTAGCATGAGGGGGTATTCTTGATTTTCCTGATTGAGTAATCGTTTTTCTGATTATGCCGACGTCACTTGAACATAACATTCACTGCTGGTCATTCAAGGCTCAGAGGGAGCGAGACACTGCTGTGTTGACAGAAATATAAATGTTATCGGGGTTATTAGTCGTGATATTGGACTTATCGGAATGACGTCATAATTTCCTGTTATCGGCCCGATAGTTATTGGGCCGATAATTATTGGGTCGATAATTATCGCGCACCCCCACTGCTGATGTCTTTCCCCTTTGTTACCGCACGCCTAAACGTTTCCCCTCTTCAACCCTCTGGAAGCAGTCAGGAGGTACTTGGTGTTGCCCACACACGGTTTCTGCGTTTGTTTGTTCAGTAAACAGTGACGTGGCGTCGAGGTTTAAACGACAGAGCGGTCAAAGTTAATTTCTGATCTTCAACGTTGTGTTTGCTCAGGTGTCCATCGGGAAGTTGTACGAGGCCCAGAAGACGGTGGTGGAGTAACGATCGGCTGCAGGAGGAGGAGGAGGAGGGTCCCCGCAGGCGACAGGACGTGACATCACACCCCTTCCTGTTTGACCTCGTTTGCATTATGGGAGATGTAGTTCGGAGCGAACCTGGAGTTCGTTTGGACTTTGGTGTTTGAACGACGTAGAGAGGGACGGGCCGATCATCAGATCACCGTCTGTCACGGATCAATAACCGTTTTATCAGCAAAACTTCACTCTTTTGTCTTTAAATGTCTCTTTTGTCCAAAGAATGCAGCTGTCGGTGTGAAAACGAGTTAAAAACACATTTGAGATTCTGAAAACTGACTTTTTGTTTCATGATGTTTCATTTCATTCAGTCACAGTAACAGTTTCAAAGTTATAAAAGGTAAAAATCTGACGACTTTACCTGCTGATCATTAAAGAAAATACCGGTTCAAACCGGTATTGTGACAGAAAACCAAGTCTTTGCAGGTTTTCTGTCTGGAAGAGAAACTCTGAAGATAATTTATTAAAAGCAGCATGTTACAGCTGATTATTTCTTTTTTTTTTTTCACATGTCGTCACTCCTGAGATGAAATAAAACAATCATCTCATCTCAGACGTTAAAGACAAAACACGAACATTCGATCATTTGGAAAACATAAAACCGGGATCCTTTTGTTCCTCTCAAACCAAACCTTCATAAAAAACTCATCACAGCTGGTTTTAGTGATAAATTCAAACGCTGTCATCAACTCGGTGAAATGTGAGCTTTCAGAGTCTAAACGGTCAGAAACGGTGATCTGAGGCAGATCGATGCTTCCGTTTTATTTCGCTCTTTGTCTTTAGTCTTATTTTTCTGTATCCTGCGGCAGAATTAGCATCGTAGCGGAAATGTAAGAGACAATCAGGACGAAGAGCTGCAGCGGGAGATGATGTGAACTAAAATAAACGCGTGAATTAAAGAGCTTCTTTGTTGATCTCTGACTCAGGCTTTTATTATGAAATTCTGCCTGTTTCCTGTTTCCTGTGGAGCCACCTCGCTGGTGGAGCTTCAGCGTCTCAACAGGTGACTCGATACGTCAGCAGAAGATCGTGGAGAACTAGAAGGTGGCTCAAAGTCGTCCCTCTCTGCTGTGCTTCAGCAAAGCCCCTCCCACCTGAAGATGGTAACCACGGCAACTGCAGAATGGCAGTGTTATGTACTTCTATTCAGTATCTACTACAGCTATTTTTTTCGATTCTGCGATATATATCAATATTTTATCGAGTATCAATTTTTTTCAGCCGCGGGTATCGATATTCTAAGCTCCCTTCCAAAACCCCCGTGTCCCACCTTTAAAAGCTTGCAAGCAACAATTTACACTGTTTAAATAAATCAAACTATTTTTCTCAACACATCTTTTATTAATTTTGTCCAGCATTTACAAGCTGCCTGTCAGCCATATAATGTGTAATTGATGCTTTCAGTTCAATTAATTCAAACAAAGTCATTGGAACACTCACAAGATGTCACCAAAATCACTTTGTCCCTTTAAAATCTTTCAGAAAATGATGTAAATGTATTGTAAGATGAATATCGATATATATTGTATCATATCGCGAGATTAGTGTATCGCTACAGCCCTAATTGTATCGTGAGCCAAATATCGTGTATTGTGTCATGAGATTAGTGTATCGCTACAGCCCTAATCGTATCTCGAGCCAAATATCGTGTATCGTATCGCGAGAGTAGTGTATCGCTACAGCCCTAATCGTATCATGAGTTGAATATTGTGTATTATATCGTGAAATTAGTGTATTGCTACAGCCGTAATCGTGAGACGAATACCGTGTATCGTATCGTGAAATAATTGTATTGCTACAGCCCTAATCGTATCGTGAGTCGAATATCGTGTATCGTATCGTGAGAGTAGTGAATTGCTACAGCCCTAATCGTATCGTGAGTCGAATATCGTGTATCATATCGTGAAATAATGTATTGCTACAGCCATAATCGTATCGTGAGCTGAACATCGTGTATCGCATCGCGAGATAATTGTTTCGCTACAGCCCTAATCGTATCATGAGCCGAATATCGTGTATCGTATCGCGAGAGTAGTGTATCGCTACAGCCCTAATCGTATCGTGAGCCAAATATCGTGTATTGTATCATGAGATTAGCGTATCGCTACAGCCCTAGCATTTACAGTTGGATATCTATGACCTGGTTAGGGTTAGTCAGAGAAGATACTGACCTCTCAACGAAAGTTAAAGAAAATCTCACTTTAGAGACTGTAAAGAAGCTGGAAATGTTTATTTCTTCTGTAAAGTTGGACGTTTTAACGTGAAGATCAATTTTTTTCTCCGTCTTTCTTCAGATGGTGTGATTTTATCGTTCTCTCGCCAGCTTTTCTGGAGTCTCTCTGTTATAAGTTTCCCTCCATGTGGAGTTTTCCATCTGCAGCGAAGCACTCGCGGTGCGTTCACTGACCCGAGCTCAGAGGTGTTGTTGGTGGAGGGGGGTGAAGCAGGTGACTGACCTGCAGGTGTGTTGTTCTATAAATAGACCCCTGGGTGAGTTTGAGGGCAGCACGCCGACCTTTGACAGAAACACTCGGAGGCTCCGTGGAGCTCCAGCTCGTTAAAGCTCCAGAGGTCGGAGGTCACGAGACTTCCAGCTGCTGCTCGCGACCGGGCTAAACTTAGCACATCGCTCAGAAAGACTCATTTTTGGTCCGTTTCACCAAAATTGGTACAGAAAATAAAAAATGAGGTGTTTTTGTACCGAACATCAATCCTTTAGTTCCATCCCCAAACAGACGTCAGAAGAAGAGTCGCCTTCGTTTCTTTCATTTATCTTCCTGAAGTCTGGTTTGTGTCCAGCTCTGAGCTGCAGTTTAACCCGTTAGCATAATGGGACGAGGACAGGCGTTGCTGAACTAGCGACGGCGTGGCTTCTGAACTAGCGGCGGCGTGGCTTCTGAACTAGCGGCCGCGTGGCTTCTGAACTAGCAGCGGCGTAGCTTCTGAATTAGCGGCTGCGTAGCTTCTGAACAAGCGGCGGCGTATCTTCTGAACTAGCGGCGGCGTAGCTTCTGAACTAGCGGCCGTGTAGCTTCTGAACTAGCAGCCGTGTAGCTTCTGAACTAGCAGCCGTGTAGCTTCTGAACTAGCAGCCGTGTAGCTTCTGAACTAGCGGCGGCGTAGCTTTTGAACTAGCGTCGGCATAGCTTCTGAACTAACAGCAGCGTAGCTTCTGAACTAGCGGCCGCGTAGCTTCTGAACTAGCGGCCGCGTAGCTTCTGAACTAGCAGCCGCATAGCTTCTGAACTAGCCGCGGCGTAGCTTCAGAACTAGTAGCTTCTGAACTAGCGGTGGCGTAGCTTCTGAACTAGCGGCCGTGTAGCTTCTGAACTAGCAGCCGTGTAGCTTCTGAACTAGCAGCCGTGTAGCTTCTGAACTAGCAGCCGTGTAGCTTCTGAACTAGCGGCGGCGTAGCTTCTGAACTAGCGTCGGCATAGCTTCTGAACTAACAGCAGCGTAGCTTCTGAACTAGCGGCCGCGTAGCTTCTGAACTAGCGGCCGCGTAGCTTCTGAACTAGCAGCCGCATAGCTTCTGAACTAGCCGCGGCGTAGCTTCAGAACTAGTAGCTTCTGAACTAGCGGTGGCGTAGCTTCTGAACTAGCGTCGGCATAGCTTCTGAACTAACGGCGTCGTAGCTTCTAAATCAGTGAAGCATAGCTTCTGAACTAGCGGCCGTGTAGCTTCTGAACTAGCGGCAGCGTAGCTTCTGGACTAGCAGCCGCGTAGCTTCTGGACTAGCAGCCGTGTAGCTTCTGAACTAGCGGCGGCGTAGCTTCTGGACTAGCAGCCGTGTAGCTTCTGGACTAGCAGCCGTGTAGCTTCTGAACTAGCGGCCGTGTAGCTTCTGAGCTAGCGGCGGCGTAGCTTCTGAATCAGTGAAGCGTAGCTTCTGAACTAGCGGCGGCGTAGCTTCTGAGCTAGCGGCGGCGTAGCTTCTGTCAGAAGCTGGAGCTGGTCTAGGGAATCATGGGTCGGCCCGGTAGAGCAGTGGTCGGGGCAGGTGGCCCACGTACAGAGGCTACGGTTCTGGTGTCTCTCCACTATGAAAAAAGGACACAAGTGCCAAAAAAAGAAAATAAATAAATACTCGGGGGCGTGGCTGTTTTAAAGTACGCAGGTTATTTGTGTAGCGAGCAGGAGGAAATCTGATTGGTTGTAGGATGAATAGAAATATTTTATGTCAGCTGAGGGTTGGATGGATCGGATCCCTCTGATGGGTCTCCATTTTCTTATCTCGGATCAACCTGGATTGGGCCGAGTCGGTTCCTGCCCATACAGGAAATGAGCTTCAGACCGGCTGCTCAGAACACACCTGGGTGACATCACAGACGGTTTGTCCAGTTACTTTCATAGCGTCCATGCTCTCCAGGGTCTGGGGATTGTGGGTAAAGTAGCTCCGGGCTTCACAACCATCACTGAGGTTCTGTTTGTTTGCTGATCAAACACAGGAGGACTCCTGGACTTTAGTCCGGGCGCAGGGACGGGGGGACCGCGGGGACGGGGACGACTACGCTACAGCGTTTACGTGTCAGGGACACGAGTCCGGCGCCTGAACGGACCCGTTTTCAGTCAACACTGTAAACATCTGGGACTGTCCAGCTGTGACATAAAACAGCTTCCAGAACCGAGACGGGCCCAGTTACCTTCAACCGAGGCGCTGACGTAGACTCGCTGAGTGACGCGACACTGATCAATAATGTCATTTAAACCTCCGTTACGGCTGCTACCGGTTCAGGTCGACCCGGTTTATCAGCGTCCTTCCTGACACGGCCGGGACTCAAATCCACTGAGCCACAACACTACGACCCGTTTTAATGAGTCATTTATCTCTAGAACCACGGCTGCATCAAACCCAGAACATGTTCTGATCAAATGTATTGATTATAAGTCTCAGTGCCACGTCACTGGACCAATGGAATTAAAGAAATTAGACATTTTCCTACCTGAGGTTGCGGTTCTGGTTGACCTGCTCCTCCACTGTCTGTCTTATCGTCCCGGTTCTGATGGACGTCTGTCCCTCTGTGGTCGTCCTGGTTCTGATGGACGTCTGTCCCTCTGTGGTTGTCCTGTTCTGATGGACGTCTGTCCCTCTGTGGTCGTCCTGGTTCTGATGGACGTCTGTCCCTCTGTGGTCGTCCTGGTTCTGATGGACGTCTGTCCCTCTGTTGTTGTCCTGGTTCTGATGGACGTCTGTCCCTCTGTGGTCGTCCTGGTTCTGATGGACGTCTGTCCCTCTGTGGTTGTCCTGTTCTGATGGACGTCTGTCCCTCTGTGGTCGTCCCGGTTCTGATGGACGTCTGTCCCTCTGTCGTCGTCCTGGTTCTGATGGACGTCTGTCCCTCTGTGGTTGTCCTGTTCTTATGGACGCCACAAACGTGACTGAGTTTGATACCAGGCGTTAGTGCTGGGCGATATGGAAACAATCATATATCACGATATGGACTATTTTATATCACGATAACGATATATATCACGATATACCATAATAAAGTATGTTTTCAGTTATTCTCTGAAAAGTTTGACAAAAATTTCATTGCTTACTTTTCAACTTTATTTTGAAAGGACATTTAGCTGAACTGTCACAAACATACATTTTAGTGCAGCAAAAACAGGTAGGTACAGAGGTACAGTAGCTTTCACATTTTTTTTAAAGTGCACAACAGTTTCTGAGAGGAAAAACACATTTTTGCACTGAAGTTCAGCTATAAAAAATAAACACAAATTATTTTTTTCAACTTTCTGAAATCTGTAACCTTGTAGTGCAAAGTTTGCAAACCAATATAAAGTGTCTAAAGTAAACATCAGGGTTGAAGAGAACTCTGTTTAAGGCATTAACCATGAATAAAAGTGCAAACATAAAAGGCTACTTTGTAGAAGTAGATATGATTCTATCAAATTTATCGTTGCAGGTTATTTAATTACATATTTGCTGTAATAATTGATAAAATTAGGTTAGAAACGATAGAAGAGAAATGGCACGATACACACTTTTATATCGTCCTCACGATATGTATCGTCATATCGCCCAGAACTACCAGGCTTTATTTAAATAACTTTTTATGAGTGTCCTGCTATAACTATTACTATAACTATTACTATAACTATAACTATAACTATTACTATAACTATAACTATAACTATAACTAACTTCAGGATGATCAGAGCTGTTGGACATATTAACTAAACTCATATTTTCATTAAAGCTCATGAATTGTTTCTTTTTTTTGTTAACGGCAGTCAGTGAGTTAATGTTGGTGAAATGTTAATAAAGTGAGTCTGTTACATTCGACTTATTTGACTGAAATATATATTTATACTTTATACTTTAACCGGCTCATCCATGATCACTGTCTGTTCGGTTTAGCTCCGCCCTGCCGCAGGGGCTGCTGGGAACACGGAGCTCCAGACGTCACTATTACCGCTTAGAATTACGGCAGGAGACGATCTTTTTATTCATGTATTTATTTAAAGCGGTGACAGTGAAAGACGGTGACTCAAAGCCCCTGAGACGTCCTACTTTGACATTAACGTTAATTTAACGAACCCAGACACAGCTAGCTTAGCTCGGTTAAAAAAAACATCAACACACATTTAAATGTTCCTCTCTAACTCTGCGGTTGCGCAGAAACATACCTTTAGTGTTTATTTCTTTTCCTTTCCTTGTCTTTTCCGTGTCGGTGGCCGTTTCCCGCTGCTCTCCCGTTGTTTATTCCCGCGCTGTGGCGGGAACGGCCGTGTACGTAAAGGGAGCGGGGTTGCCAGATGTCCGGACAGAAACACGCAGTTAGACTCACGTCTGCTCCCGTTTTTACCGGTAAAGCGTCTCAACTCACAACGGAGAAAACGCGGAATACGTCCGCGACTAAACCGGGAGGAAAACTGCCGATATTTGTAGCAAATGTACAGAAAAAATAAAAAACAAACTCGCTTATAATTAACGGACATGGCAACATCATGCGGTCACAAATGTCCAGAATAGTCTCTAAAGTTAAAAAGGGGGCTCAGAATGATTCAAATATGATTATTAAAATGCAAATATGATTGTTTTATTTTTAATTAAAGATTAAATTGAATATGTTCAATTAAATATCACGTCTCATGACTTTAAAACTTTAAAATAGTACTTTTTGAAGTGTGGGGGGGTGGGTTACCTTACCTGACTGCAGGTGAAGGCGCAGGTGTCTACAACCACACTATTATATGAAATAGCAACATTTTTATGTCATAAGATCGTGACGTCACTGTAAAACCAGGAATTTTGCAACTGTGAGATTTTGCTGTAAAATCGAGAATTTCACAGAATATTGACTTTGGTTAAAAAAAAAAAAAAAAAAAAAAAAAAAAAAAAAAAAAACTGCAACTTTCTGACATTAAATTGTCAAAATTGTGATGTTGCAACTTTTTGATGTAAAATTACAACTTTGCATCATAAAATTGCGAATGTCATATAATTGCAGCTTTATGTCGAGTAATCATGACATTTCCTCATAAAATTATAATTTTCGCAAATTCATTATTTTTTTACGAAAAATTATGACTTTATCTCTTAAACTTCAAAATTCTTGTTGTAGTTTGGCAACACTTTGCTGTAAAATCTCATTTTTTTGGCATAATGATTTTTGTAGAGTTGCATGTTTTTGTTGGAGAAAAATTACTAATTTTATTGTAAAATCGTAAAATCTTTTTAAGTTAAAAAATCTTTTTAACTTAAAATGCTTGTCTGAGCCTGAGCTCCACCTGGACCCTACCTGTCCAGGTGAAGCTCAGGTTCCACCCAGACTCTACCTGTCCAGGTGGAGCTCAGGTTCCACCCAGACTCTACCTGTCCAGGTGTCCAGGCTTTACAGACTTTCGGGTTCAAAGCTGATTAAAATTAGACAGAAGAGCAGATCATCGACACATCAAATGCTGAAATTATCTTTATTTTCATTTGTAAATTAAATGGTAAGAAGCTCTAAAATGTTAAAACTTTTAATGATGTTGTTGAAATTGAAACCAGCCCCAGCTGGAGGTTTAAATCAATTTAAATTAATCATCACGTAAATCTGCATCCAGATCAGTTCTGCTTGTGTTTCATGATGAAGAACTGACTTCAGATTCAAGAAAAAAAAAAACAAATGTTTTCGCACAAAACTCAAATGAAACGTTTGGATGAAACCGTGAACGTTTAAAGCAAGAATTAAAAAAATGTAATTAAATCAGTAAAATCTGAAAAATGTAACTCTACTTTACAAAAATAAAACTCAATTTCTAACCTCATAAATGTACAAATTAGAGAGAAAATAGAGGAATTTCAAACTTTGCAAATTTACAAATTTGTAAAATAAAATTAAAATACAAACATTGAAATTCTGGCTTCAGAAATTGGCAGAATTTTCAAGTATCTTAATTTCTAACTTTATAAAAAAAAAACACAAGTCTGTGTGGAATAGAAAACTAGAAAATTTGAGAAAGAAAAACACTTAAATTCTAACTTTTCAAAAGTTAAATAAAACAAAAATTATCCAAATTCATATTTCATGAACAGGCAAAAAAAAAAGAAATAAATTGAAGAAATTTGATTCAAAATCTAAATTTCTGAATTCAGAAAAGCACAAATTTGTGACAAAATACTGGAAAATTTTGTACTTATGTTTCTATTTTTATTGAAGTAAAAACCGTCAGATATTTCTAAATTACACTACTTTTATATTTAAAAACTTGCAAATTAAAATCAAAAACCACCTGAGAGTAAAAAAATGAAAAATTCCCTCCATGTGAACTCGAGAATTTGGAAGAAAAAAGAAATTTCTCAGTTTGAAAACAAATTAGGAAGAAAAAATATTCCAGCTTGGAAAAAAAGTGAAAAAAAAATCAGAAATTTTAACTTTAAAAACTCAAAAATTTTCAAAACTAAATTAAAAACATGGAATTTGTGGGAAACAGAGAATTTTTAAAAAGTCTGATTTTTCTCACAAAAAGTACAATTTTTTTGATAAAATAAAGGAAAAATTCTGACTTTGTGAACTAAAAAATTTGAACAATAAGTTTGTTTTTATTTCTAGAATTGCAAATTGGCTTTTAAAAATGCAAAATCATTAAAAATGTATTGAAAACGTGACTTCATAAATGCAAATTTGAGAAAAAAAATATTTATAAAAAAAATCTCTGTAAACTTAGGAAACTGCAACAAAAAAAGAATCCGAATTTCTCAGTTAAAAAAACTAACAAATTAGAAGAAAAATGTTACAAATCCTAACTTGATAAATATATTAATTTACAAGGAAAATAAACACCCATCTTTAAGCAAAAGTGGGAGAAAAAACTTTGACATACAGATTTAAGATAAAACAGTTTAGAAATTCAGATCTTGTGAGTTTTCAAGAGAAACTAAGAAGTTCTGCCTCAACTAACAAAAATGTGTTTTAAAAATCCTAATTTTAATCTTGTGAACTCATAAAATTTCAGGAAAAAAACAAACATTCATTTACAAGAAGATAATTGGAGAAATCAGATTTTATGAACTTTGCAGGAAAAAAAAGAAAAATGTCGACTTTCAGTTTGCTGATTGGAGGGAAAAACTCAAAATTTGACTTTATATTTAAATTTAATACCAAAATAGCTTTTTAACCTGCTAATTTTCAAGAGAATATTGATTCAAAAATCTGTGAAATAAGAACTTTTTGTGGAACAAAAATACATGTTTCTAACTTAATAAACATGCAAGTTTGCAAAAGAAAAAAAACAAAATATTTCCAAGAAAAACATTGAGAGAAAAAAACTGACTTACAAATTTAAGAGAAAAAAATTGGAAATTCAGACTTTTTCATTTTGGAAATTTTCAAGAAAAATACTGAAAATGTAAGAAAAGAAACTTGAGAGACGTTTGTTTATAAACTCACATTTAAAAAAAAGAATCTTGGAAATTCTGATTTCATTAAATAACATTAGAAAGAAAACTTCGTTTGTGATTTAATAAACTTTATAGACTTGTAGATTAAAAACTCAGTTTCTGCAGATTCGCTGTAAAACCCTGATGGAACGCAGATCTTCCTGTCTGCTGCACCTGTTGACCTCTGACCTTCAATCTGAGGGCCCCCAGGGGCCCCGGTGGCTCTGGGGCCCCCAGGGGCCCCGGTGGCTCTGGGGGCCCCCTCTGGTGGCTCTGGGGGCCCCCTCTGGTGGCTCTGGGGCCTCCAGTGGCCCCGGGGGCTCTGGGGCCCTCTGGTGGCTCTGGGGCCCCTGGGAGCCCTCTGCTGGTCACATAAATTCAGAAGGGCCCTGCTCCTGGTCCAGAGGTGAAGATGCGCGTCCCCGCTCCCCCACGCGTGGCTCAGGTCGCGTGGAAAGCGTCGGTGAAGGGCGCGTGCTCGGGCGCGTGCTCGGGCGCGTACTCGGGCGCGTACTCGGGCGCGCGGCGGTACCGGAGCGTGTAGTTCTGGTTCTCGTTGTTGTCCCAGAACTCCCCGTCCGCGCCCCGCACGTACACGGCCAGGTGCACGGCGGAGCCGGGGGGCGCGCACACGGTGAAGGAGAACCGCTCCCCCAGCAGCTCCGGGTCCTCCGCGACCACGGCGTCCACGTACGTCTGCCAGTCGTTGAAGGTGTACCTGACCCCCACCTCCGCGGGGGCGCCGCCTCTCAGGACCCGGATGTGCCCCCGCACGTCCAGGCGCGTGATGGCGACCCCCTCCAGGCAGACCCGCAGCCGCCGGACTCTGCGCTCCGCGTCCCGCGGCTCCGGGAAGCAGGCGACCAGGCGGTGCGCGTCCCCGTTCTGCTGCTGCTGCGGCGGCGGGAAGCTCCGGTGTCGGGACAGCACCTGGACCGGGACCTGCGGGTCCTCCTGGACGCTGAAGTGCCGGACCTTTGGTGAGCGTCAGTCCCATGGAGTCCGCGAACTTCACGCGCTTCCTGCCGGACTCCGCGTCCAGCAGCGCCGCCGGGTAGGCGGGCAGGGACCGGGCCCTCCTGCGGTCCCTCATGAACGTCTCCAGGTGGGACGCGTCCAGGTGGTCGTCCAGGTCCTCTTCCTCCTCCTCCTCCTCCTCCTCCTCCTCCAGGCCGTTCTCCGGCGGCTCCGCGCCGCCGCGGGACTGTGGAGGTGAGCGGGACATCCGGGCGCTGAGTCCGGGCTGCTCTGGTCCGGCGGGGCCCCGCTTGTATAGAGACACCCGCCCCCCCTCCCTCAGAGCGCGCGCAGAGTTGTGGGACTGCAGCCGTTGGACGGACACTCGCTCCACGTGACGTCACAGGATCAACCTTCACCTGTTCCCGCAAACAACGACAACAACAACAACCCAGAAGACACCTGGATCAGGTAGGGTTACCCTGACCCCGACTCTACCTGAGAACAGGAGGATTTACGCGGGAAAAACGGTTGAAAACCGCTGAAAAAGACACATTTTGGCTGAAATCAGACCTTTAAAACTAAAATCATTCATTTAGCAAAACGAGCTTTTTTTTTTAACTTAATTCCGCATCTTTGGGGTGAAATTTCAACTTTATGTTGTAAAATTGCGACTTTCATATAATAATAAATTTCTGTCCTAAAATCAAAAAATTTTACTGCAAAAATCTTTTTATTCTAAAAAGCTAATTTTTGTCATAAAATCTCACATTTCGTAAAATCTTGACATAAAAAGTTTAAATTTCTTATAGTTGTAGCTTCATGTCCTATAATCACAACGTTTTGTCCTGAAATCAACTATTTTCCTAAAGTTTTTTTTTATGAATAGTTATTACTTTTTGTGAAAAAAATCACAAAAAGAAAAATAACTTTTTGTGATAAAATTGCATCTTTTGTAGAATTGTACTTTTTTGTTGGAAAAAACATGAATTTCTGTTGCAGAATCTCAACTCTTTGACATGAAACTATTACCTCTGAAACAGGGGAGTCTGGGATTGGAGGGGGAGGAGCTTGAGCGCCACCTGGAGTCTACCTGCGCACGTGCCTGGTCTGAAGTCAGACATGAAAACAAATCCGTAAGAATCAACAGTTATCCAAACTGGTGTTAAAACTCAGTTCAAAAAGACCTTTTTTAAGCAAAATGTATTAATTTAAATAATTAAAAATGAATTTATTAATTAAATTTATTAATTCAGATGTTTATTTAGAAAGTCAGAATTGAGTTTTCCCCACCAGCCAGTTTTATTTTATTTTATTCTACCTTAACAGGACAGACCGAAGCCTGCAGGACGTCCCTGCCTCTGAGCATGCGCAGTTCAGAGCTGCGGGTCACGAGCGCCTCCGGATGATGACAGAGACGCTTCTGAGAAGTCGCGGCGTCCGCGTGTCGTTCCGCGTGTCGTTCCGCGCACCTGGCGGTGCGTCAGACGGAGAGTAAACAGACTCACGACGTCATCGTGACGTTGCGTTGTTGTCAAAGCTGACGGGCGGAGCCTCGCGACCGCTGACGTCATCAGCGTCTGACAGCTGGTCTCTATAGAAACCTGCACCTTTGACTGCTGAATAAACTTTATCAGATTATTTAATTATTATACCTATAAATAAATCTATTATCTATGAAACAAAAAATCACCCTGGAACTGGAATATATTTAAGTATATTATAAATAAGTATTTTCTAACTGTGTGTCATTATTTACTTTCCTGAAACCGGTCCTGTTGACCTCTTGTGTTTGGTCTGTCAACACGGACAGACGAGGACGAACTGGACAAAGAGAGACGGGACGTTCTGATCCAACATCCCAGAACCGCTGGAGTTAATTATACGCTCGTTAGCGACGGCGGCTAAGACGCTCATCAGGTTGGTTTGAGAAAAGCTGCAGTTGATCTATTTAAATATGTAACCTGTTGTGGAAAAAATGAGATCCGATCTCGATGAGAAAATCAGAACAGAATTTATTACAGAGAAAAGAGACAAATATACTAAATTCTTGTGCGCACAAGGAGAGCGACCAGCTAGCAGTCCATCCAGAACGCTAGCTGTCGTTACAGAGACGAGGCTGATCTTTATACCGAGACAGAAGGTGTTGATTCTTCTACAGGTTTGATACAGACTGGATCAAACAGACTGATTGAGTTTAGGGACGTCATACAGTTCTTCTTTAATCAAGAAGTAATTTAGTTGATGCTAACTGAATTTAGGAAGTCACAGCCGACCCCCGTTATTGTCGTTGTCACACATTATGTGTATTGGTCTTGTGTGACACAGACAAATCACTTTTAAACATATTGTTAGATGACAAAATTACAAGATTAATATAAACCAAATCAAATTTTCCTCCACATAACCTAATATTGCTTTTTTTTTGTAGTAAAATATAAACTTCAGTAAAATTCAATTTTTTTAAACAAAATTTTAACTTTGTCATATAATTGTAAATTTTATATTGTTACAATTTTCTGCCTTAAAATTTAAATATTTTTGCCATAAAGTGGCAGTTTTTTGCCCTTAAATCTTAAATTTCTTTATAACTTTATATTCTGAAATGTGAAAATTTTGCTGTAAAATCCCAAATTTTGCGAAATCGTACAAAAGAGTAAAATTTTCTTTCATAAAACCAGTCAGGATTTACTGCAACTTGACGTAAAGAGGGGATTTCTGTCGTAACGACTAAATTTCACTGAATCTCGTCCTTTTGACATCAAATCACAACTTTTTATTGTAAAATACATTTTCAAAAAAATCTAAATTTCACAAAATCACATCCTTACGACCTGATTTTGTGAAAGATTTTTTGTAAAATGATTAAATTTACACAAATGATTTTATTTTGTGAAGCACTTTGTGTTGCATTTTATGTGTATGAAAAGTGCTTTATAAGAACATTTTTGATTGATTGATTGAAAATTGCGACATTTTGATAAAAATTCTCAATTTCATTTTGTAAAATTGCCTGTTTGTATTGTAATTTTTTTGTTCTTTGTAAAATCAAAACTGTAGCAAAACAATGTCCTTTTGAGTTAATATTACGACTTCATGTCGTCAAATATCATCAGATACGCTAATTAGGCCTTTGAGCCTAAATTAGAAATAAGCGTTTATAGATAAACAGTTGTCATTTAACTAGGGCTGTAGCGATACATTAATCTTTGGATACGATACGATACACGATATTTGGCTCACAATCGAGATTCATTAAGATACATTTACATCTTTTTCTGAAAGACTTTAAAGGGACAAAGTGATTTTGGTGACATCTTGTGAGTGTTTGTTTGAATTAATTGAACTGAAAGCATCAAAATCGAAATCGCTGAAAAATCGATACGCGATAAAAAAATCGATATATATCGCAGAATCGATAAAATCGCTAAGCTCTACATTTAACTGAGCGGGCCCTTTTCTCCTGGCTTGAGAACTTCTGTCCAGGTATCTGAACCACCTCACCTGGCTCCTCTCCTCTACTCTCAGCTCCTCCAGAGTGGGCGGAGCTTCTCCGCCGACCTACAACATCTCACAACGTGTCTTCAGGTTTTTTGTGCTCTGGCTCCATGTTTCCAGGTTGATACCTGCAGAAGTTCATCCGTCACCCTGAAGGTGGCACTGCAGGACAGCAGAAGGTTTGTCTCTCAGTTCACCAGTGATTCTGTCTTTATTCAGCCCTGAAACATCTGGAAAGAAACGACAGCCACCCAGGTGCGCCGCAGACGCTTGTTGATTTATTTTTATTACTCCCAAAATTATCAAAATGTATTAAAATGACTAAAAATAAATAGAATCAGATATAATACAATGATATTTATGGAATATTTTCATTAGCCTAAAAATAATGTCGTATTAGTACTAGGGATGGGCATAATTAATCAATTAATCGATGATTGATCATTAAGAATTTGGTCAAAGACATTTATTTTCGTCGATGAACCGAATGTTTTTTTTTTTTTAAACAATCTGAACGTAGGTTCTCAGTTCACGTCCTCAAACAATGTGATGCATTTCTCTGTGCCACTGATAGAAATTTGCCACCAGGGGGCAACATTTTACCATCACCCTACCCTGGCTGGACTCAGTTGTTACATGCGAGCTTCTGTAGGTCATCTCCTAATCATGAAGCGGTCGCGGTGAAGTGTGGCGTGGAACCATTTTAGTTTAGAAAATGAGCAAGTGTACTGCAATCACTGCAATGCTAATTACAAATACAATTAATCGACAACGACAATGATGTATCACTTGAACAACGCGCATCCAAGCCTTGTAAAGGACGGTGGAGGCGGTTCATCATCAGCCTAGCCTAGCCTAGCCTAGCCTCGGTGTTAGCACGGACCAGAAGGAGCTGCAGCGCACATCGAGCACACAACAAGCGCATCTTTTTAAGAAACAAAAAGCCTGTAATACTGGCGCCTTGATATAAATTGTCCTTGTTTAGTAGTCTCCTCGATATCTCTTCTTTTATTATCGTTGTTTTTTTAAAGAAAAGAAACAGGAAATGTCACGTTATTGTCGACCACGAACATCCGGGCCACTGAACACATCTGGGCATGCGCGGGCCATAGCAACCAGGCCATAGCAACCAGGCCAAAGGGGAAAACAAACGTCACGCCGATATCGAGAATAATTTTGAGTTTTCAATATAAAAATGTTAATGATTAATAGATTATTAATCATTAATTCTCCCGACGATCGAAGAATAAATCTTCACAGAATGCTCATCCCTAATTAGAACCATCAGCTATTAACAGGGATTATATCATTTCTCTGAAGGGTAATTATGAGCTGCTACGTCGACTATCAACCAGCTCCTCCATCAGGTAACTGGACCGGCAGCTGCTCTGCTTTATCCTCCTGAATGTTCTCCAGGAGCTGCTCTAGCTGCTCTAGCTGCTGTAGTCGCTCCGGTCCACAAGGTGGCGCCGCAGGACTTTGACCCGTTCATCTTCTCTGAACAAAGACTCTGCTGGTCACCTCTTTAAAAGAAGGATTACGTTTGTCAAAGACGTCTCTTTTCACCTAAACGCTGAGTCACCGGTGGCTCCGCCCCCCTCTGCCCCGCCCCCTCCGGCTCATTTTTCCTGATAAACAGAAGCCCAAACATCCAGCTGGTCACATGACCAGACTTCCTTTCTTGCTATCAGACCAAGCTGAAGCCAAAGAATAAAGACAGAAAAACGACCAGAGAATAACTTTTATTTGCATTCAGGAGCAGCTGCGCTCTTTACAGGAGGCTGGTTGAGAGTTCTGGTTCTGGTTCTGGTTCTGGTTCTGGTTCTGGTCCAGGTCCAGTCAGAAGTCCCTGCCGAGGTCACTTCAGTCACAGCAGCTCTCCAGACGTCAGTCGGCAGCTTTCAAACCGTCCGACCTCTGAAGATGAATTCAGCTTTGATCCCGCAGAGTTCTGACCAACGTGGACCAATCAGAGGAGGACGGAGGTTCTACTGGGGGTTAAAGGTTAACACCCCCCCCCCCCCCGGAGCTGCAGGAACGGTCACAGAAACTGAAACCAACTGGTTTTAGCTCTGACGGCTCTTCCAGAACCTCCACTTTGGTCCCATTACAGTTAAAGTTGAGCAGCAGTGTGGCGACTGTTAGCTGTTAGCTGCTAGCTAAACACGCACAAACTCATTTTACATTCGAGATATAAAAATACTCACAAAAGAAAAAATAATTATACATCCAGTGCATTTCTGCCAGATTTCAAATCAGAATAATATTCGACTAAACATCAAAAGCATAAATGACTTCATTACCATAATGCCTTGTGATCGAAGGGTTAAACAGGGTGAAATGAATTCTGGGTATTGTAGGAGGCGTGGCGCAGGCTGGGCGCTCCGAGAGCAGACGTTTTTAAGAGCGTTTAAGGTCCGGCGGCCGTTGGTCCGGTCTAGAAACGCAGCTCTACGCCAACAGGAGGAGGGGCAACCGTGGGGGCGTGGCGATGACATCATTCGCTCCCGATGTATATGCGGTACAGCAGCGTGATGATGGCGGCGGCCAGAGCGGGAACCACCAGGTTGGACCACCAGCTGTAACACAATAGAAACAAAGAAACCTTTCCAGAACTCAGCAGACTGAACAGGTGTTACAGAAGCATCCAGATGTTTTTAATCATGTGACCTCGAATGATGGACGTTTGTGTGTGTGTTAGGAGTGTGTGTGTGTGGTTCCACACCTGGTTTCTCCCTTCACGACGGTCACCAGCGATTCCTGTAAAACACCAACACAGACGTGATGAGACTCAGATCGACTCATCGCTCCAAAGAAAACTTCATCTGCCAGATTAAATCTTTATTTTCACACATCAGGGGATGAACCGGGCGGTCATCAATCAGTCATGAACCGACGTTTACGGTCGTGAACCGTTGGTTATAGTCGTGAACCGTTGGTTATAGTCGTGAACCGTTGGTTATGGTCGTGAACCGTTGGTTATGGTCGTGAACCGTTGGTTATGGTCGTGAACCGTTGGTTACGGTCGTGAACCGTTGGTTACAGTCGTGAACCGTTGGTTATAGTCGTGAACCGTTGGTTACGGTCGTGAACCGTTGGTTATGGTCGTGAACCGATGGTCGGACAGTCGTGAACCGATGGTTACGGTCGTGAACCGTTGGTTACGGTCGTGAACCGTTGGTTATAGTCATGAACCGATGATCAAGCGGTCGTGAACCGTTGGTTATAGTCGTGAACCGTTGGTTATAGTTGTGAACCATTGGTTATAGTCGTGAACCGATGGTCGGACAGTCGTGAACTGTTGGTCGGGTGGTCGTCAACTGTTGGTTATAGTCCTGAACCGATGATCAAGCGGTCGTGAACCAATGGTTACGGTCGTGAACCGCTGATTATGGTCGTGAACCATTGGTTATAGTCCTGAACCGATGATCAGGTGGTCGTGAACTGATGGTTATAGTCGTGAACCGTTGGTTATAGTCGTGAACCGTTGGTTATAGTCGTGAACCGTTGGTTATAGTCGTGAACCGTTGGTTATAGTCGTGAACCGATGGTCGGACAGTCGTGAACCGTTGGTCGGGTGGTCGTCAACTGTTGGTTATAGTCGTGAACCGATGATCAAGCGGTCGTGAACCAATGGTTACGGTCGTGAACCGCTGATTATGGTCGTGAACCATTGGTTATAGTCCTGAACCGATGATCAGGCGGTCGTGAACTGATGGTTATAGTCGTGAACCGTTGGTTATAGTCGTGAACCGTTGGTTATAGTTGTGAACCATTGGTTATAGTCGTGAACCGATGGTCGGACAGTCGTGAACCGTTGGTCGGGTGGTCGTCAACTGTTGGTTATAGTCGTGAACCGTTGGTTATAGTCCTGAACCGTTGGTTATAGTCCTGAACCGTTGGTTATAGTCCTGAACCGATGATCGAGCGGTCGTGAACCAATGATTATAGTCGTGAACCATTGCTTATAGTCATGAACCGGTGGTCGGTCGGTCGTGAACCGTTGGTCGAGCGGTCGTGAACCGTTGGTTACAGTCGTGAACCGTTGGACGGGTGGTCGTCAACTGTTGGTTATAGTCGTGAACCGTTGCTTATAGTCATGAACCGGTGGTCGGTCGGTCGTGAACCGTTGGTCGAGCGGTCGTGAACCGTTGGTTACAGTCGTGAACCGTTGGACGGGTGGTCGTCAACTGTTGGTTATAGTCGTGAACCGATGGTCGAGCGGTCATGAACCAATGATTATAGTCGTGAACCGTTGCTTATAGTCATGAACCGGTGGTCGGTCGGTCGTGAACCGTTGGTCGAGCGGTCGTGAACCGTTGGTTACAGTCATGAACCGTTGGACGGGTGGTCGTCAACTGTTGGTTATAGTCGTGAACCGATGGTCGAGCGGTCATGAACCAATGATTATAGTCGTGAACCGTTGCTTATAGTCATGAACCGGTGGTCGGTCGGTCGTGAACCGTTGGTCGAGCGGTCGTGAACCATTGGTTATAGTCGTGAACAGTTGGACGGGTGGTCGTCAACTGTTGGTTATAGTCCTGAACCGATGATCGAGCAGTCGTGAACCGTTGGTTAAAGTCGTGAACCGTTGGACGGGTGGTCGTCAACTGTTGGTTATAGTCCTGAACCGATGATCGAGCGGTCGTGAACCAATGATTGTAGTCGTGAACTGTTGCTTATAGTCATGAACCGGTGGTCGGTTGGTCCTGAACCGGTGGTCGAGCGGTCGTGAACCGTTGGTTGTAGTCTGTTATAGTCCAGAGACTGCAGTTCCTCTACTGACCACTAGGGTCTGGCTCCAACAGTGAGTCAGTCTCCTTTGACCTCCCTGTTAAAACGCCAGCTGTTTTTTTTTTTTAAACATTGCTCTGAGGACGAACTCACCACAGGTGTGGCGATCTTGTGTCGGTCGTCCTATAAAACGAAGACATGCAGACATGTGGTCATTAATCTCTCACTGAATGAGTCACGTATGAACACAAGACGCTAACGGATAGCAACTGACCGGGTGCAGCTCCCCGATCACCATGCTGCTGGCCATCTCTCTGGCGTCGGTGGAGTGTCCGACGTCCTCGAAGCTCTCGGTGGCGTTGCCTCCCGCCTGCTCCCTCAGCACCTCCTCTCCTCCGGGGTGCTTCGACCCGAAAAAACAAACAAAAACACAAAATTAACGACCCTTCACATTAGCTGGAACAGAAGGAAAACTGGCGTTTACGCCGCGTCATCATCACCACCTCAGACCAGAACCAGAACCAGTCGAGGCAGAACGCAGAGTCTGGATCTGGTCGAGTTCATTTTGTTTGTTTGTTTATTTAAAACTAGGGATTCACGATTTATATTCATAGCAGGTTTATTCAAATACTCCCTGCGGTTGCTGTGAAATCCTCATTTTCGATGAGTCATGTCATTTTCAGTCAGGAATCTGGTTGGTCGGCCTTGTTAGGAAGGACTGAAGATTACTTTTGAAGGTCGTCGGTGCAGCAGCGCCGCCCGACTCCTTTCACCTACAAACGAGGACTTTGGCGTCGGTTCAGTGTGACGCAACCGTCCTGAGAAGACTTAACGTCGAGGACGAGGACGTTGAGGACGAGTCCACTTCCTGTCTCAGCTGCAACCATCATCATCATCCTGATGTGCGATGGTATCGTCCCGTCACCACTAGTGACCCGTTCATCTGCTGCTGTTCCTCTCCACACCTGGTCACAGGTAACTGGATCCCTGCAGCCTTTAGACTACCTGCAGGAGGACACGCCCACGGCCTCAACTCTGTACAGACTGATAAACGAGCCAAGACTCTGACGGGACAAAAGTCCAAACTTTTGTTCGTGCTACAGAACAAGCTGCTCATGAATGAGTAAAGAGACAAATGTAACACCTGTTATCCGTCCAGAACCTGCACACTTTGTTACTTTTTTAAACATTTATAATGTTGAATTAAGTCCATACGTGTCCAGCGGTTGGTCATAAACATGTCATCCTGTCGAGACTGGTTCGCTCCGTTTGTTTGAGCTACAAAAACAGAAGTAAACAGAAGGAAGCTACAGCGCTGCAGAGAACCCACACTGCCCTCTAGAGGCTGCTGGTGGAACTACAGAGCGACGCTAGCAACAGTTATAAACACCAAAGATGGTGTCGGCTAGCATGCGTAGCCCATATGAGCATAAATCAGGCTTTTAGGGATGGAACGGCTGCCCGTGTTACGGTAAAATCTTACGCGTTAACGATTACCGTTTCTGTTTGACTTGCACTAATTTAAAATAAACTCAACTTCTTACTTTTAAAACTTGCAAATTAAAAAAAAAAATGGGGGAAAAAAACAAAATCCATTACTTTATAAAAACTTTTTTTTTTAAAAACCAAGAGAAAATTCTAAATGTGATTTTAAAAACACACAAAAAAAAAAAACCCTTTGATCGGATTGATTTCTTACTTCATAAAGCTCATAAAATATGATAAAAGACAGCGATTTAAAAAAAAAACATAGCTACAATTTCTGACCTCAAAATTTTGCAAACTTGAAGCAAAAGTTGATTTTAAATAATAATTTGGAAAAAAAAAAAAGTTGTGAGGACTCATGTTACTTTTTAAAGTTGCAAATTTTTTTAGAGAAAATTGAAAATTGGGATTTTAAAAAAACGCACAAAAAAACTCTTTGATCGGATTGATTTCTTACTTCATAAAGCTCATAAAATGATAAAAGACAGTGATTTTAAAAAAAAAATATATATATATATATATAGCTACAATTTCTGACATCAAAATTTTGCAAACTTGAAGCAAGTTGATTTTAAACAACAATTTGAAAAAAAAAAAGTTGGGAGGACTCTTCATGTTACTTTTTAAAGTTGCAAATTTTTTTTAGAGAAAATTCAAATTGTGACTTTTAAAACGCACAAAAAAACTTTGATCGGATTGATTTCTTACTTCATAAAGCTCATAAAATGATAAAAGACAGCGATTAAAAAAAAAAAATAATAAATAAATAATAAAAAATAAATAAATAAATACAGCTACAGTTTCTGACTTCAAAATTTTGCAAACTTGAAGCAAAAGTTGATTTTTAAACACAATAATTTGAATAAAAAAAATTTGGGAGGACTCTTCATGTTACTTTTTAAAGTTGCAAATATTTTTAGAGAAAATTCAAATTGTGGATTTAAAAACGCACAAAAAAAAAAACAACTTGATCTGATTGATTTCTTACTTCATAAAGCTCATAAAATATGATAAAAGACAGCGATTAAAAAAAAAAACAGCTACAATTTCTGGTCTCAAAATTTTGCAAACTTGAAGCAAAAGTTGGTTTTTGAAACACAATAATTTGGAAAAAAAAAACTTGGGAGGACTTATGTCACTTTTAAAAGTTGCAAATTTTTTTTTAGAGAAAATTCAAATTGTGATTTTTAATTTTATAAATCCTCAATTTCTCACTTCGTGAACCTTTTTGAGAAGAAAGCATAAAATATTTTAATGCACAAACTAGAAAAAGGGAGGCCTTTAAAAACCACTGCAAAAAAAGGACCCTTAATGAACCATGAAAATATGAAAGAGGAAAGTCATTTAATTTTTAGTTTTGTTGGCATCAATGACTGAGAACAGAGATAGTGATGTTGTCCAGGGGCCCGGGGCCCCCGAAGCTTTAACTCCTGGTCACGGCCCTGGACTGAGTTTAAAAATGTGAATTTACCTCCAGATTAAAGGCAAGTTAATTCACATTAACAGCAGCAGATAAAATGTATTTTTAATGAATACAAAAAAGCAGTTTATTTGTATTTATCTGAGAACAGGTCTGTATTTCCTGATCTGAAGCTGCCACTTGTTGCAACAACTGACCGTCTGATGACAGCACGTGCTGAAGTTTTAAACTCCTCACCTCCTCCAGGAACTTGGTCACGTCGTAGACTTTGTTGTGGATGATGATCCAGGTGGATTTGAAGGAGTTCTGCTCCTCGATCTCCGACAGTCGGTAGTATCTCCCTCCAGCGGGGCTCTGGTCCTCCTGGTCTCCCATCGGTGCGGCGGGAAAGTCGGTCGGCGAGGAAGCGAGGAGCCGCGGGGGGGAGCGGACGGAGGCGGCTACGCGGCCGGTGACAGGTTATATAATCCCGGGACTCACCGTGACTCCGCACAAACGCTCCGACATTTACCCCAGAAAGAGTCCGGTCCAAGTTTCAGAGCCGCGAGCGCATCGCTCCTTAAATCCACGAGCTGCAGAGCGACTTCCGGGCGCTGCTTTCAAAATAAAAGCCCACGGATCAGGACATTTCACACACACCTGACCCGGGTTTTATCTCCTGCATACATTATACTGAACTGAAAAAACTGAAAAAAGTTGTTTTTGGCTCAAAACTCGCCATTTTTGACACAAATTGATGCAAAGATTTATGACAAATATTGTGATCTTACCACAAAATTATGTGACAATAAGATATGAACTTGCAATTATTAAAAAAAAAAAAATCCCAATTTTGTTACAGTCAAATTTTATGTCAAAAAGTCCCAATTTTGAAAAAAAAAATCTTTTTACAACTAAAATTTGCGATATTCACAAATTTACAGCAAAAATTGTTGATTTTGGGACAGAAATTTATAGTTTTGTTTTTTAATTCACCCTTTATTTAATCAGGAAAGACCCATTGAGATTCAAAAAATCTCTTTTCCAGGTGAGTCCAACAGAACCCAGACATTTCAGACAGAATCACAATAAAATGAGACGGAAAGAGCAGAGATGGGAGTCCTGGAGGTTTCTGGAGGGGTCTGCACCAGACCGTTAACGATCCATTCACCTGGATCAGGTGTGCTGAAGCCAGGGAACCTCTAAGACTCTCCAGGACTCTGGATTTGCCCACCCCTGCTGTGAACTATTACATCTGAAGGTGCACTAAATAACTGGAAAACACCTGGACAACCCAGAACCCTGGCTGCCCCACTGTACTCTTCCAAGTGGAAACTTTATTTTATTTATTTGAGTTTAATTCTGCAATCTCAGGTTCTTGTGATTTTATTTTGAAAGCCTCTCTCTTCATTTCGGTTAAGATCGTCTTTTTTCGTCGCGTCTTCACACGGCCTCGGGCCGGTCGCCCCGACCACTGGCCCCGCCCCCGTGAGTGCTGCCATTGGCCCGTTCGTGCCTCATGAAATACTGATCGAGCCTGTGATTGGTCGGCTCCCCTGTCAGTCATCGGGGAGCCGGAGGCGGGGACCGTGAGGGGGGGCGAGACGGAGTCCAAAGTTCACTGAAGTTCAGCGGTTTTCAAGGAAACCTGATTCTCACGCGAGGAGTGAGTTTCTCACGCAGGTCACGTAATGGCCGCCGCGTTAACAGCAGCGTTTGATTTCAACGCCCCCTTTCAACGCAAATGTCCCGTTAACCTTTACGCCTTGTAACATTTTGACAGGAAAAGACTCTTTGTGCTGTGAAAAGATTATTATTGTACTCCGAAGCACTATCGCGGGAAAGGGCGCCATATCAAAGATTGTGTATCGATGTGATGCGTCACTCCGTAGCAGATCAGGACCAAAATAAACAAACAAAATAAATCACTTGTGCCAGGGCTTCAAAGTACTTACCTATGTAGATAAACTGACGAATTAAAAATAAAAATCCTGACTTTTGACTCATCCTGTGCCTCAATTAGTAGCCAGAAGTCGCCCGTACGGAAAGCAAAGTGGGACATTTGTGATCGAGTCGGAGTGAGCGTCCTCTCATTCAGCCATCTTTGGTTTTCCAGAATTTTCTTTATATTTGGAGCGAATTTTGAAAGCGTTTTCTTCCTTCTTTTGTTAGAATAATAAGTAAAAAGTTCACGAGAAAGTACATAAGTACATAATTTCCCGATTGATATACGAATGTTATGCGTTTTTTTTTTTTTTTTAGTATTCAGTTTGGTTTTGTTCAGTTAGCTTAGCCTTAGCTGCTGCTTGTCTCCTGTTTGATAACTTTAATTTGTTTTTGGTGGTTCAAGAGGAACATAAAGGTGAGTGAGACTGTAAAAACGGTTGAAATGTGATTTTATATCGATAAGGGTCGTGCACAGACATTTTTGGGGGCAGCTATTCAGAAAAAATGGCTTGCTCTGTTTAATGACACCGATTTATATTACATTATAATTCAATATAATCAGGGCTGGGCAACGATTAAAATTTTTAATCACATTATTTCTCTGATCAATCACGATTAATCGCATTGTATACGCAAAATCAAATAATGAATTCAAAAGTAGTGTAAAATGCACTTTTATTTGCCATATGAACTAAAGTGCCATAACATTTGTTGTTCTAACACTTTTAACATCAGCACTTGTCAGTAACACATATTTAGTGTAAATATCATCTTAAAAAATGTAAAATAAAATAAAGCTTATTGCCACTGCCAGGGCATTAATGTTTTTATAAAGAATAAAAAAAGTCTACAAACAAAGTCCAACAAAATGATTGTGTCTCAGCACAATCAGAACATTAAAACAGGTAATTTCTGAGGTAACAGCAGAAACTTTTAACGGGAAGTTCAACTTGTCAGTTGTTACAAATAACCTTGTTTCTGTTGAATCCTCCGTCTGGGAGAACTTTAAAATGAAAATGTCCATGTTAAAGTTCAGTAACTTTACCAATCCGTGTATCATTTATTCTTTCCATTTTCAATTGTCAATCAAAAAGCAAAAAATTAAAGTGACATTTTATTATGTTTTTTTGTTTTTAAATCTAACACATAAAATGAAAAAAAAATGTCTGTTTTTTTTTATATTTCAATTTTAGACTTGGATCAAAAATACGAAATGAAAAAACAGGCCACAGAACTGAATTAGTTTTATAATGGAGGACTGGACTTTCTGTTGTCATTACACATCTGAGCCACTAGATGGAGCCGCACTGCAGTAACCAGCTAGAGAACAGCAGGACAGTGAACACATGGAGCAGATCTGACAGAATTGTTAATATTGCTACCTGAGTTGCTACCCGAACTGTAAAGTTCACTGATTTCTACCGTTCTACATGTCTGTTTTAGCTTTTCCGCATGTTTACTGTTTTCCGGTTCCGCAGCAGCCAGTGACAGGATTTTCAAAATAAAAGCATGAGAGCAACATGCCTTAACGCACGATAAAATAAATGTCGGCGTTATTAAATTAATGCGTAAACGCTATAATAACGGGTTAATCAGCCCTAAATTTAATATAATATAACATACCTTAAGTGTAAAATGTGTAAAAAGAATTTCAGGTACTGCAACAAAAACAAAAATTCTGACTTTATAAACTTGTAAATTTGCAGAAAAGTATGAACGCAGGTCGACCCGCTGGTTTAAATCCAGAAACTGAACAGAACACTTGAATCCAGATCCAGAGGAGGTTCACCAGTCCATTTGAGCCGGCGGTGCCGTTAGCTAGCTGTGTCTGTGCAGGATGAGCGGACGTGTCCAGAAGTCGCTGTTCTTCCTCGGACTTCCAGACCTGAAGAAGCTGGTCTGCGTCCCCCTGACTCTGCAGGAGGACAGAGACGAGGAGCCGAGGAGCAGACAGATGAAGTCCTGCAGGTGACATCATCATCTTCTAAAAACCTGGGAGTTAGCTGCTGCAGCTGAGTCGTTAGAAATGTCTGAAAGTAAATGCTGCCGATGGCAGCGAAGACATTTGCTACAGATCTGTAATTTTAAAGCTCATCTCGTTGTTTGTGTTTGTCCTTGCAGGGAGCTGGTGCTGCTGTACGCTGATGTTCTGGCCTGTCCGGCCTTGGACTCCTTCACCGACATCACCGTGGTTACGGCTGTAAGAAACACACATTCACACACACACACACTAGTACGCTTCTCTGATGGTCCACTGTGATCTCAGTGGGCCGGGTCATGGTTTTAACATCTGTAAGAACCGTTTCAGAATCACTTCTTAACTGGGACTTTATTTATTTTGCTTTGATATATCCACCAAAAAAAGTAAAAAAGGAACATGGTAACCTCCATCTGTGGACTCGTTCCTCCTCCGTCTGTGGACTCGTTCCTCCATCTGTGGACTCGTTCCTCCATCTGTGGACTCGTTCCTCCATCTGTGGACTCGTTCCTCCTCCGTCTGTGGACTCGTTCCTCCATCTGTGGACTCGTTCCTCCATCTGTGGACTCGTTTCCTCCATCTGTGGACTCGTTCCTCCATCTGTGGACTCGTTCCTCCTCCGTCTGTGGACTCGTTCCCATCTGTGGACTCGTTCCTCCATCTGTGGACTCGTTCCTCCATCTGTGGACTCGTTCCTCCGTCTGTGGACTCGTTCCTCCATCTGTGGACTCGTTCCTCCATCTGTGGACTCGTTCCTCCATCTGTGGACTCGTTCCTCCGTCTGTGGACTCGTTCCTCATCTGTGGACTCGTTCCTCCATCTGTGGACTCGTTCCTCCATCTGTGGACTCGTTCCTCCATCTGTGGACTCGTTCCTCCGTCTGTGGACTCGTTCCTCCATCTGTGGACTCGTTCCTCCGTCTGTGGACTCGTTCCTCCATCTGTGGACTCGTTCCTCCGTCTGTGGACTCGTTCCTCCGTCTGTGGACTCGTTCCTCCTCTCTGTGGACTCGTTCCTCCATCTGGACTCGTTCCTCCATCTGTGGACTCGTTCCTCCGTGTGGACTCGTTCCTCCGTCTGTGGACTCGTCCCTCCGTCTGTGGACTCGTTCCTCGGACTCGTCCCTCCATCTGTGGACTCGTTCCTCCGTCTGTGGACTCGTTCCTCCTCCATCTGTGGACTCGTTCCTCCGTCTGTGGACTCGTTCCTCCGTCTGTGGACTCGTCCCTCCGTCTGTGGACTCGTCCTCCATCTGTGGACTCGTTCCTCCGTCTGTGGACTCGTTCCTCCGTCTTTGGACTCGTTCCTCCGTCTGTGAACTCGTTCCTCCATCTGTGGACTCGTTCCTCCGTCTGTGGACTCGTTCCTCCTCCATCTGTGGACTCGTTCCTCCGTCTTTGGACTCGTTCCTCCGTCTGTGGACTCGTTCCTCCATCTGTGGACTCGTTCCTCCTCCATCTGTGGACTCGTTCCTCCGTCTGTGGACTCGTTCCTCCTCCATCTGTGGACTCGTTCCTCCGTCTGTGAACTCGTTCCTCCTCCATCTGTGGACTCGTTCCTCCGTCTGTGGACTCGTTCCTCCTCCATCTGTGGACTCGTTCCTCCGTCTGTGGACTCGTCCCTCCATCTGTGGACTCTTTCCACCATCTTTGGACTCGTTCCTCCGTCTGTGGACTCGTTCCTCCATCTGTGGACTCGTTGTTCCTCCATCTGTGGAATCGTCCCTCCATCTGTGGACTCGTCCCTCCATCTGTGGACTCTTTCCACCGTCTTTGGACTTGTTCCTCCGTCTGTGGATTCGTTGTTCCTCCGTCTGTGGACTCGTTCCTCCGTCTGTGGACTCGTTCCTCCATCTGTGGACTCTTTCCACCGTCTTTGGACTCGTCCTCCGTCTGTGGACTCGTTCCTCCGTCTGTGGACTCGTTCCTCCGTCTGTGGACTCGTTGTTCCTCCATCTGTGGACTCGTTCCTCCATCTGTGGACTCGTCCCTCCATCTGTGGACTTTCCCCTCTGTGGACTCTCGTCTGTGGACTCGTTCCTCCGTCTTTGGACTCGTTCCTCCGTCTGTGGACTCGTCCCTCCGTCTGTGGACTCGTCCCTCCTCCGTCTGTGGACTCGTTCCTCCGTCTGTGGACTCGTTCCTCCGTCTGTGGACTCTTTCCTCCGTCTTTGGACTCGGTCCTCCGTCTGTGGACTCGTTCCTCCGTCTGTGGACTCGTTCCTCCATCTGTGGACTCGTTTCCTCCGTCTGTGGACTCGTTCCTCCATCTGTGGACTCGTTCCTCCATCTGTGGACTCGTTCCTCCGTCTGTGGACTCGTTCCTCCGTCTGTGGACTCTCGTTCCTCCGTCTGTGGACTCGTTCCTCCGTCTGTGGACTCGTTTCCTCCGTCTGTGGTCTCGTTCCTCCGTCTGTGGACTCGTTCCTCCGTCTGTGGACTCGTTCCTCCGTCTGTGGACTCGTTCCTCCGTCTGTGGACTCGTTCCTCCGTCTGTGGACTCGTTCCCCGTCTGTGGACTCGTTCCTCCGTCTGTGGACTCGTTCCTCCGTCTGTGGACTCGTTTCCTCCGTCTGTGGTCTCGTTCCTCCGTCTGGACTCGTTCCTCCGTCTGTGGACTCGTTTCCTCCATCTGTGGACTCGTTTCCTCCGTCTGTGGTCTCGTTCCTCCGTCTGTGGACTCGTTCCTCCGTCTGTGGACTCGTTCCTCCGTTGGACTCGTCCTCCGTCTGGGACTCGTTTCCTCTGTCTGTCTCGTTCCTCCTCTGTGGACTCGTTCCTCCGTCTGTGGACTCGTTCCTCCTTCTGTGGACTCGTTCCTCCGTCTGTGGACTTGTTCCTCCGTCTGTGGACTCGTTCCTCCTCCATCTGTGGACTCGTTCCTCCGTCTGTGGACTCGTTCCTCCGTCTGTGGACTCGTTCCTCCGTCTGTGGACTCGTTCCTCCGTCTGTGGACTCGTTCCTCCGTCTGTGGACTCGTTCCTCTCTGTGGACTCCTCTGTGGACGTCTCCTCTGTGGACTCGTTCCTCCGTCTGTGGACTCGTTCCTCCGTCTGTGGACTCGTTCCTCCGTCTGTGGACTCGTTCCTCCGTCTGTGGACTCGTTCCTCCATCTGTGGACTCGTTCCTCCGTCTGTGGTCTCGTTCCTCCATCTGTGGACTCGTTCCTCCGTCTGTGGACTCGTTCCTCCTCCGTCTGTGGACTCGTTCCTCCGTCTGTGGACTCGTTCCTCCTCCTCTGTGGACTCGTTCCTCCGTCTGTGGACTCGTTCCTCCGTCTGTGGACTCGTTCCTCCATCTGTGGACTCGTTCCTCCATCTGTGGACTCGTTCCTCCGTCTGGGACTCGTTCCTCCATCTGTGGACTCGTTCCTCCGTCTGGGACTCGTTCCTCCGTCTGTGGACTCGTTCCTCCATCTGTGGACTCGTTCCTCCATCTGTGGACTCGTTCCTCCATCTGTGGACTCGTTCCTCCGTCTGTGGACTCGTTCCTCCATCTGTGGACTCGTTCCTCCGTCTGTGGACTCGTTTCCTCCGTCTGTGGACTCGTTCCTCCGTCTGTGGACTCGTTCTCCGTGGGACTCGTTCCTCATCTGTGGACTCGTTCCTCCTGTGGACTCGTTCCTCCATCTGTGGACTCGTTCCTCCATCTGTGGACTCGTTCATCTGTGGACTCGTTCCTCCGTCTGTGGACTCGTTCCTCCATCTGTGGACTCGTTCCTCCGTCTGTGGACTCGTTCCTCCATCTGTGGACTCGTTCCTCCATCTGTGGACTCGTTCCTCCGTCTGTGGACTCGTTCCTCCTCCATCCGTGGTCTCGTCCCTCCTCCATCTGTAGACTTGTTCCTCCGTCTGTGGACTCGTTCCTCCGTCTGTGGACTTGTTCCTCCATCTGTGGACTCGTTCCTCCTCCATCTGTGGACTCGTTCCTCCTCCATCTGTGGACTCGTTCCTCCTCCGTTCTGTGGACTCGTTCCTCCGTCTGTGGACTCGTTCCTCCATCTGTGGACTCGTTCCTCCGTCTGTGGACTCGTTCCTCCATCTGTGGACTCGTTCCTCCGTCTGTGGACTCGTTCCTCCGTCTGTGGACTCGTTCCTCCGTCTGTGGACTCGTTCCTCCATCTGTGGACTCGTTCCTCCGTCTGTGGACTCGTTCCTCCATCTGTGGACTCGTTCCTCCGTCTGTGGACTCGTTCCTCCATCTGTGGACTCGTTCCTCCTCCATCTGTGGACTCGTTCCTCCTCCGTCTGTGGACTCGTTCCTCCGTCTGTGGACTCGTTCCTCCATCTGTGGACTCGTTCCTCCGTCTGTGGACTCGTTCCTCCATCTGTGGACTCATTCCTCCGTCTGTGGACTCGTTCCTCCGTGTGGACTCGTTCCTCCGTCTGGACTCGTTCCTCCATCTGTGGACTCGTTCCTCCGTCTGTGGACTCGTTCCTCCATCTGTGGACTCGTTCCTCCGTCTGTGGACTCGTTCCTCCAGTCTGTGGACTCGTTCCTCCAGTCTGTGGACTCGTTCCTCCGTCTGTGGACTCGTTCCTCCGTCTGTGGACTCGTTCCTCCAGTGTGGACTCGTTCCTCCGTCTGTGGACTCGTTCCTCCGTCTGTGGACTCGTTCCTCCGTCTGTGGACTCGTTCCTCCGTCTGTGGACTCGTTCCTCCATCATCTGTGGACTCGTTCCTCCGTCTGTGGACTCGTTCCTCCATCTGTGGACTCGTTCCTCCTCGTCTGTGGACTCGTTCCTCCTGTGGATCGTTCCTCCGTCCCATCTCTGGACTCGTTCCTCCGTCTGTGGACTCGTTTCCTCCATCTGTGGACTCGTTTCCTCCGTCTGTGGACTCGTTCCTCCTGTGGACTCGTTCCTCCATCTGTGGACTCGTTCCTCCATCTGTGGACTCGTTCCTCCATCTGTGGACTCGTTCCTCCGTCTGTGGACTCGTTCCTCCATCTGTGGACTCGTTCCTCCGTCTGTGGACTCGTTCCTCCATCTGTGGACTCGTTCCTCCATCTGTGGACTCGTTCCTCCTCCATCTGTGGTCTCATTCCTCCATCTGTGGACTCGTTCCTCCTCCGTCTGTGGACTCGTTCCTCCTCCATCTGTGGACTCGTTCCTCCATCTGTGGACTCGTTCCTCCATCTGTGGACTCGTTCCTCCATCTGTGGACTCGTTCCTCCATCTGTGGACTCGTTCCTCCATCTGTGGACTCGTTCCTCCTCCATCTGTGGACTCGTTCCTCCGTCTGTGGACTCGTTCCTCCGTCTGTGGACTCGTTCCTCCGTCTGTGGACTCGTTCCTCCGTCTGTGGACTCGTTCCTCCATCTGTGGACTCGTTCCTCCATCTGTGGACTCGTTCCTCCTCCATCTGTGGACTCGTTCCTCCATCTGTGGACTCTTTATGGTTCACTCTTGTCATTTTTTCAGTATCAGTGTTCAGTTGTTGTGAGTGTAGACGATGTCCTGTTGTTGTCATGGAGACATGGAGGATATTTTTGACATATAAGTTGCAGGAACAGACAAACTACTAAAAAAAAAACCACTTATAATCCGGAGAAAACGGTAAATTATATAATACTGTAAATAACCGTCATTTAACTGAGCATGTTCTTGTTTGAGGACGTGCCTTCAGATATGTGAGCAATCGTAGATGAAAATGTTTGACCTGCTGGTTAATGTTTGATTTGACAGGAGTTGATGACTGTTGTTACCTTTAAAGGTGTTATTTTAATCGTGTCCGTGTCCACAGCTAAACACTTAAAACCAGCGCCTTCTTGGTTTATCTGCTGACTCTGGTTTCGTGCCACGGCGCCTGATTAGATGTGTCGTTGTGTAGCTTCAGCTTCAGGAAACGCTCTTATCTCACTTTCAGACAATGTAAACTTGACGCTACACGCTACAGCTACATGCCTCAGCCGTCGTGCACACTGCAGCCCTGCACGGGAAGACAAGGACTCACTTTCTCCTCACCTGTTCAGCAGCTTGTAATCATTCCTGACAGATTAGACTTTTCCTGCAGCGTCAGGAGTAACGTTGATCACTTCCCTGCCATAAAATCAAATCCTGACATTCTGGTGCTGAAGCTGAGCCACAAATGGGCTTTCATGTTAACATTGTGGACTGTTAGTGTTTCTGTATCCAGACCCAGGACACGCTAGAATGTATTTCCATTGTCTGTTTACTGAACCTGGATGAGTCCTGAAGTCATTCGAGGTGAAAGTAACTTGACCAGAGAGTCCAGCTGCAGATGCAGAAGATGATAATGGCTGATCAGCTGGAGGCTGGTTGTAGAATCTGTCTTTGGAGAACCAAACTGTTGTTTGCTCCAGGCTGTAAATGTTTTATTTCTGCTGGAAAGATGGAGGCCAATGGAGACCAACTGTTGGAGCCGGACCCTAGTGGTCGGTAAAGAACATCAGCCTCTAGCGGTCGGTAGAGGAACCGCAGCCTCTAGCGGTCGGTAGAGGAACTGCAGCCTCTAGTGGTCGGTAGAGAAGCAGCCCTAGTGGTCGGTAGAGGAACTGCAGCCTCTAGTGGTCGGTAGAAGAACTGCAGCCTCTAGTGGTCGGTAGAGGAACTGCAGCCTCTAGTGGTCGGTAGAGGAACTGCAGCCTCTAGTGGTCGGTAGAGGAACTGCAGCCTCTAGTGGTCGGTAGAGGAAACTGCAGCCTCTAGTGGTCGGTAGAGGAACTGCAGCCTCTAGCCTCTAGTGGTCGGTAGAGGAACTGCAGCCTCTAGTGGTCGGTAGAAGAACTGCAGCCTCTAGTGGTGGTAGAGGAACTGCAGCCTCTAGTGGTCGGTAGAGGAACTGCAGCCTCTAGTGGTTGGTAGAGGAACTGCAGCCTCTAGCGGTCGGTGAGGAAACTGCAGCCTCTAGTGGTCGGTAGAAGACTGCAGCCTCTAGTGGTCGGTAGAGGAACTGCAGCCTCTAGTGGTCGGTAGAGGAACTGCAGCCTCTAGCGGTCGGTAGAGGAACTGCAGCCCTCTAGTGGTCGGTAGAGGAACTGCAGCCTAGTGGTCGGTAGAAGACCTGCAGCCTCTAGTGGTCGGTAGAGGAACTGCAGCCTCTAGCGGTCGGTGGAGGAACTGCAGCCTCTAGTGGTTGGTGGAGGAACTGCAGTCTCTAGTGGTCGGTAGAGGAACTGCAGCCCCTAGTGGTCGGTAGAGGAACTGCAGCCTCTAGCGGTCGGTGGAGGAACTGCAGCCTCTAGTGGTCGGTAGAGGAACTGCAGCCTCTAGCGGTCGGTGGAGGAACTGCAGCCTCTAGTGGTCGGTAGAGGAACTGCAGCCTCTAGTGGTCGGTAGAGGAACTGCAGCCTCTAGCGGTCGGTGGAGGAACTGCAGCCTCTAGTGGTCGGTAGAGGAACTGCAGCCCCTAGTGGTCGGTTAGAAGAACGCAGCCTCTAGTGGTCGGTAGAGGAACTGCAGCCTAGTGGTCGGTGGAGGAACGCAGCTCTAGTGGTCAGGTGGAGGAACTGCAGCCTCTAGTGGTCGGTATAGAGGAACTGCAGCCCTAGTGGTTGGTGGAGGAACTGCAGTCTCTAGTGGTCAGTAGAGGAACTGCAGCCTCTAGCGGTCGGTGGAGGAACCGTAGCCTCTAGCGGTCAGTAGAGGAACTGCAGCCTCTAGCGGTCGGTAGAGGAACTGCAGCCTCTAGCGGTCGGTAGAGGAACTGCGGCCTCTCCAAAGACTGTCTCTCTGCCTCCATCACTTCCTTCATTCCTCTGGTTGGTTGGACGTCGTAACCTCTGGCGTCTAGAAGCAGGTTCTTCTGCGGTCGTCGGTACCACCAGCCTGGTAGTCCAAGTCCAGAGAAACAGACCCACTAGATTCAGGGTTGCTGTCCAGGTAACGTGCAGTTTTAAATTCTTTTTGCAGGTGCAGTTTTTTCAGCGGGGGATCCTCCAGGTGTTCGCTCAGAGGAACCGTCTTCAGGTGAGAGATGGATGGAAGCAGCTGGTTCCAGATGTGATTCTGTGGTAAAACATCTGAACCGGGTTTCTGTGTGTTTGTGGGCCAGCAGCTGGGTTCTCCTCAGATCGTGATCCCAGGTGACCTCCAGCGCTGCGTTTCCTACTCTCTGATCACCAGACTGGCCCCCACCTGGAACAAAGCAGGACTCTACCTGGTCTCTGGTACGTAGCAGAACACAGCCAGGTCTGGACCTCCTGGACCGGGTTTTATTGAGAGTGACAGGTGAGTCATCACCTGAGATGATGGTGGTGGTTTAGTGGGTGACGTCAGACCACAGGTCCATTCCATTGTTCTGGGAGGTTCTCCATGAACTAACAGGCCAGTCTGATGACCTGAGGGTTGTTACAGCTCCTGGAGCTATGCTTCATGGGTAAAATCATATTTACGTGTTATTTATTTAACATAAATGAAGCCAGATACGATGGTGTAGGTCAGACTCACTCATTTCCACTGAGGGCCACATCAGCATCATGGCTTTCCCCTCTGAAGGGCCAGATTGACGGCATAAATGTAACAAAATGCAATATAAATCAAAATAAATTAAACTACACCTTAATGTTAAATAACGGTTTCTGTGTTTATTATGTGTTCAAGTTTCAAATATTTAAGTCATTACTATATTAAACTTGTGGTAAACATCACTGAGAGTATCCATTACCTTGGTTTCAGAAGCAGTTCTTTGTTTTTCTTGGAGGCTAAATTTAGCATACTTAGCTCCGCGTTTGCTGTCAAAATGGCGACGTAGATTAAACTCTTTCACGACTGACACCCGCCCCATAACACAAACGACACTTTTCTTGGACATGTTGGAGTTCGTTTGTAAAGGATTTTCTTAAGTCGTTTTACACATAGCTACCGTTATCATTGTGGGTAATGACGAAATGCGTGATGGGAGATGTAGTTTATTGTCAATATGCGCTTTAAAGCTGCGTAAGCTTATTTTAAGTTTTAAAATATCGGTTTAATATATAAGCCAATAATGTCCAAGCTCTCGAGGGCCACATAAAATGACGTGACGGGCCACGTTTGGCCCGCGGGCCTCGTGTTTGACACATGTGGTGTCGGTGATCAGAACCATTTGTTCTCAGATGGCGTCAGTGCATCAACGTAACCTCGTTCTCTATCAAAGTCCAGAAGGTCACCAGAGTTCAGTCCTCACGTCCAAGCCGAGTCTCCCACAGGACCGACGAGGTTCTGAGGGAGTAAAACGGGTTCAGGACAGAACTTCACCGGACGCTACGAGTGTTAGCCGTCGGTCCGTAACTGTTGGGATAACAGTGTTTATTTCTGCTGAGTCATTCCTGCTGCAGGCAGGAAACTTTATCAGGACCAAGGCTGAGTGTTGCAACCAGCCTTCACCTTGGACCGTGATAGATAAACGTGTGTGGGCGGGAGGAAACCTTTGCACATGTGCAGAACCGTACGTTTGGGTTTCAGTCTGTAGAACTGAGGCTGCTGAGGTTTACGGCCGTAATCACCTTTAAAGAGACGATAAAGAGAATGTTTGTGTAAATACTGACGTTGTTCTGGCAGTCTGCATTTAAATTAGTCGCTTTAACGAACAGTCATGACTTCATTCACCAAATATATCACTTAATTTCAGGTCAAAATGTAAATCAAAATTGTTTCTCTAAAAAAAAAAAAAATCTCAAAAAAATCTTATTTTAGTTTTCATTTCATTTTATACAATAATCGATCTTTCTGCGTTATAATATATTATATTAAATGATTATATTCAAATACTATAATTACATTATTATAAACTATATAAATAATAGCTATGATATTATGATAAAAAATATCTTGAATTTCGTAACGTCACGTTTTGTTGTAAAAAGCTCGTTGTCGTGAAAATTTGTATAACTTTTACGTCCTGTGACGACATTTTGTGGTAAAATCACAAATTTCCCAAAATTACAACTTTTCAACTTAACATTGTAACTATTTGTAGTAAAATATCAACTTTAAACTTTCTGACGTGAAATAACGGCTTTATTTTGTAAAATTCTGATTTTCGTGTAATTTTGTTGTAAAATCGTGAAATTTGAAATTTCGCGACTTTTTCTCATAAAAAGCTTATTTTGGTAATAAAATCTTAAATTTGACAATATAATGACTTAAACAATCACCAAGTTTACAAAATTGCAACATAATGACAAAAATATTCAACTTTTTGTTGTAAAATTGCAGTTTTTGTTATAAACTCATGAATTTTTGTCGTAAAATCACGACTGCAAATCACAGCTTACTAACCTATTATTGCCACTGTTTGTTGTAAAATATTAGTTTTTGCATAATGTGTCTTCAAACTCACCGCTAGCTGAGCGTTAGCGATTGCTCCGGTACGTTCCGTACCGGAGGAAATAGCTGTGAACCAGACGGTGATCAGATCTATTTAATGAGGGTTTTTTAATGAGCTGGTTTCAGTGGTCAAGCTGGTCTACTAGATTACATACAAACTATTTAATAATGGGAGTTAGTGCTGGGCGATATGAAAAAAATCATATATCACGATATGGACTATTTTATATCACGATAACGATATATATCACGATATACCATAATAAAGTATGTTTTCAGTTATTCTCTGAAAAGTTTGACAAAAATTTCATTGCTTACTTTTCAACTTTATTTTGAAAGGACATTTAGCTGAACTGTCACAAACATACATTTTAGTGCAGCAAAAACAGGTAGGTACAGAGGTACAGTAGCTTTCACATTTTTTTAAAGTGCACAACAGTTTCTGAGAGGAAAAACACATTTTTGCACTGAAGTTCAGCTATAAAAAATAAACACAAATTATTTTTCAACTTTCTGAAATCTGTAACCTTGTAGTGCAAAGTTTGCAAACCGATATAAAGTGTCTAAAGTAAACATCAGGGTTGAAGAGAACTCTGTTTAAGGCATTAACCATGAATAAAAGTGCAAACATAAAAGGCTACTTTGTAGAAGTAGATATGATTCTATCAAATTTATCGTTGCAGGTTATTTAATTACATATTTGCTGTAATAATTGATAAAATTAGGTTAGAAACGATAGAAGAGAAATGGCACGATATACACTTTTATATGTATCGTCATATTGCCCAGCACTAATGGGAGTATTTAGTGTTCCACATTATTTTATTTTAATTTTAGCTACATTATCAGAGGCACAGGGAGAAACTCTGAGGTTGTATTTGTCTGATAGTGAGACCCACTTAGATCAGATCCCTTTAAGATGTTTTTAACGCTAAATGAAAAGGTTTGGAGGCGTTCCTGACGGTGATGTGACTGAAGTTTCTCTGTTGTCAGGTAGAAACTTCCTGACTGACCGAGGGAAGATGGACGCCGTCAGTGAGTTCCACTGTTTCAGGATATTTAAATGCAGGTTAAAGCTTTCTGGTTAACTGTGACGTCTGTGTGAATCAGCCATGGAGCTCAGCACCACCGAGGGTCAGCTGTGCATCAGCGTCGAAGCCAGCGCCGTCCGGCTTCCTCCGGTAACGGTAAAGATGACAGATTCACAGACAGAACCAGAACCAGAACCTGAATGAGACCGGGCTGGTGCTGGACCGGAGCCTGTCCGTTTGTCTCAGCTGCAGGACTTTGGGCTGCCCCCGTTGGTGCTCCGGAGGTTCTGCAGCGACCCAGACTGCGTCCTGGACCCCTCCTCCACCGGTGGACCCATCTGGTGTCACGTCCTGCCCAGGTAGGACGGCTCCACCTGCTGGAGACCAAGCAGATGACACACCAGGAAATGTTCCTCTGTTAGAGGGACGATCCAGATGCAGATTTATTGTTCCTCTCTCAGGTGATGTTTGTTGAGATGTTGAGATGTTCTCTGGCTCCCACCCGCTCTGGTACCAGCAGTTCTGGTACCAGCAGTTCTGGTACCAGCAGTACCGGTACCGGTGCCAAACTTGCTGTTGGACCAGCTTTTTGCTCCTCCCGCCTGCGACCGCCTGGAGCTGTTGGAAATATGAAATTAGAAATTTATTTGGCAAAATAGCAACTTTTTCACATGAAATTATAACTATTTTTGTCATAAAATCTCAAGTTGCACAACATCATGACTTTTTGACATCAAATCAGATTTTTTTTTTGTTCATAAAACCAAAATATTTGGAAAAATCTAACATTTAGCAAATTCTGCACACAAAAAAATCCCAACTTTTTATTTTAAAATAAATTGGACACTAGTCCACCACTAGTCCCCAAGCACCAGTCCCACTAGTCCACCACTAGTCCACCACTAGTCCACTACCAGTCCACCACCAGTCCACCACTAGTCCACCATACTCCACCACTAGTCCACTACTAGCACCAGTCCACCACTAGTCCACCACTAGTTAGTCTAGTCCACACTAGTCCCACTACGTCCACTGTCCACCAGTCCACCACTAGTCCACTAGTCCACCACTAGTCCACCACCAGTCCACTAGTCCACCACTAGTCCACCACTAGTCCACCAGCCAGTCCACCCACCACCACTGTCCACCACCAGTCCACCCACCACCATAGTCCACCACTAGTCTACTAGTCCACCACTAGTCCACCAGTCCAGTCCACCACTCCACGACTAGTCCACCACCAGTCCACTACTAGTCCACTAGTCCACCCCAGTCCACCACTAGTCCACCACTAGTCCACCACCAGTCCACCCTACTTCCAGTCCACCACTAGTCCACCAGTCCCAGTCCACCACTAGTCCACCACTAGTCCACCACCAGTCCACCACCAGTCCACACTAGTCCACCACTATCCAGTCCACCACCAGTCCCACCACTATTCCACCAGTCCACCACCAGTCCACCACCAGTCCCACCAGTCCACCACTAGTCCACCACTAGTCCACACCACAGTCCACCACTAGTCCACCAGTCCACCACCAGTCCACCACTAGTCCACCACCAGTCCACCACCAGTCACCACCAGTCCACCACCAGTCCACCACCACCACCACCAGTCCACCACTAGTCACCACTAGTCCACCACCAGTCCACACCAGTCACCACCAGTCCACTACTAGTCCACCACTAGTCCACCACTAGTCCACCACCACTAGTCCACCAGTCACTAGTCCACCACTAGTCCAACCACTAGTCCACCACCAGTCCACCACTAGTCCACCACCAGTCCCACAGTCCACCCCACCACCACCATAGTCCACCACCAGTCCACCACTAGTCCACCACCAGTCCACCACAGTCCACCAGTCCACACCAGTCCACACTAGTCCACCACAGTCCACCACCACTAGTCCACCAGTCCACCACTATCCACCACCAGTCCACCACCAGTCCACCACCAGGTCCACCCACTCCAGTCCACCCACCCAGTCCACCACCTAGTCCACCCCAGTCCACCACCAGTCCACCACTAGTCCACCACCAGTCCACCACCCAGTCCACCAGTCCACCACCAGTCCACCACCAGTCCACCACCACTACTCCCACCACCAGTCCACCACCAGTCCCACCAGTCCACTACCAGTCCACACCAGTCCACCACTGTCCACCACCAGTCACCACCAGTCCACCACTAGTCCACCACTAGTCCACCCACCAGTCCACCACCAGTCCACCACCAGTCCACCACCACCAGTCCACCACTAGTCCACCACTACCAGTCCACCACCAGTCCACCACCAGTCCACCCCCCACCACCAGTCCCCACTCAGTCCACCACCAGTCCACCAGTCCACCACTCCACCACCACTAGTCCAACCTAGTCCACCACTAGTCCACCAGTCCACCAGTCCACCAGTCCACTAGTCCACCACCAGTCCACCACTAGCCACCACCATCCACTACTAGTCCACACTAGTCCACCACTAGTCCACCAGTCCACCACCAGTCCACCACCAGTCCACCATCCAACACTAGTCCACCACCAGTCCACTACGTCCACCACTAGTCCACTACTATCCACCACTAGTCCACCACCAGTCCACTACTAGTCCACCACCAGTCCACCACCACCATCCACCACCCAGTCCACCACTACTAGTCCACCACCAGTCCACCAGTCCACCACCACTAGTCCACCACCAGTCCACTACTAGTCCACCACTAGTCCACCACCAGTCCACCACCAGTCCACTACTAGTCCACCACTAGTCCACCACCAGTCCACCACCAGTATCCAGCCACCCAGTCCACCACCAGTCCACCACCAGTCCACCACCAGTCCACTACTAGTCCACCACTAGTCCACCACTAGTCCACCACCAGTCCACCACCAGTCCACCACTAGTCCACCACTAGTCCACCACTAGTCCACCACCAGTCCACCACTAGTCCACCACTAGTCCACCACCAGTCCACCAGTCCACCACTAGTCCACCACCAGTCCACCACTAGTCCACCACCAGTCCACCACCAGTCCACCACTAGTCCACCACTAGTCCACCACTAGTCCACCACCAGTCCACCACCAGTCCACCACCAGTCCACCACTAGTCCACCACCAGTCCACCACTAGTCCACCACCAGTCCACCACTAGTCCACCACTAGTCCACCACCAGTCCACTACTAGTCCACCACTAGTCCACTACTAGTCCACCACCAGTCCACCACTAGTCCACCACCAGTCCACCACTAGTCCACCACTAGTCCACCAGTCCACCAGTCCACCACCACCACCAAGTCCACCACAGTCCACCACAGTCCACCACCAGTCCACCACTAGTCCACCACCAGTCCACCACTAGTCCACCACCAGCTCCAGCACCAGTCCAGCACCAGCTCCAGGACCAGTCCACCACTAGTCCACCACTAGTCCACCACCAGTCCACTACTAGTCCACCACTAGTCCACCACCAGTCCACCACAGTCCACCACAGTCCACCACCAGTCCACCACTAGTCCACCACTAGTCCACCACCAGTCCACCACCAGTCCACCACCAGTCCACCACTAGTCCACCACCAGTCCACCACCAGTCCACACTAGTCCACCACCAGTCCACCACCAGCCCACCACCAGTCCACTACTAGTCCACCACCAGTCCACTACCAGTCCACTACTAGTCCACCACCAGTCCACCACCAGTCCACTACTAGTTCAGCACGAGTCCACCACTAGTCCAGCACCAGTCCACCACCAGTCCACTGCCAGTCCACTACTAGTCCACCACCAGTCCACCACTAGTCCACCACCATTCCACCACTAGTCCAACACTAGTCCACCACTAGTCCACCACCAGTCCACCACTAGTCCACCACTAGTCCACCACTAGTCCACTACTAGTCCACCACTAGTCCACCACTAGTCCACCACCATTCCACCACTAGTCCAACACTAGTCCACCACTAGTCCACCACCAGTCCACCACTAGTCCACCACCAGTCCACCACTAGTCCACTACTAGTCCACCACTAGTCCACCACTAGTCCACCACCATTCCACCACTAGTCCACTACTAGTCCACCACTAGTCCACTACTAGTCCACCACCATTCCACCACTAGTCCACCACCAGTCCACTACTAGTCCACCACTAGTCCACCACCAGTCCACTATTAGTCCACCACCAGTCCACCACCAGTCCACCACCATTCCACCACTAGTTCAGCACGAGTCCATCACTAGTCCACCACCAGTCCATCACCAGCTCCAGGACCAGTCCACCACCAGTCCACCACTAGTCCAGCACCAGTCCACCACTAGTCCACCGCTAGTCCAGCACCAGTCCACCGCTAGTCCACCACTAGTCCACCACCAGTCCACCGCTAGTCCAGCACTAGTCCACCACCAGTCCACCGCTAGTCCAGCACCAGTCCATCACCAGCTCCAGCACCAGTCCAGCTCCAGCTCCAGGTTCAGGCTGCTCAGAGGTTCTGGCTGGTGTCTGCTGGTTCTTCCAGCGGTGACCAGCAGGTGGAGCTGCAGCTTCATTCTCAGACAGACTGGAGCTTCGTCCTTCAGCAGAACCGACTCGCTGCACGTCAGTGAGACATTCATGTCTCACGTTCTCTGTTTGTGTCTGTTTGTGTCTCCAGCATGAAGAAAGGTCAGATCATCTCCGTCAGCCGGCAGCTGCCCAGAGACGGACCCTTCAGGACCTACGGGGACCTGCAGAACCACTGGAACCGCCTGGTACGCTAAATGTTGATTATCGGACATAAATTTATACTAAATTCACATTTTTGTCCCAGTTTTTGCTGAATTTGAGATCTGGAGAGAAAAAAAAAATTGCTTTTATCAACAAAAAGTTGAGACGCTTCAAGAAGTTGTGATTACGCTAAATTCACGACAAAGTCGGGATTTTATGTGAAAAAGTATCCAGAAGTGGATATTTTGCTACAAAGAGTTAAAATATCCAGTTAAAACTTTGCGGTTTTGTGACTTTAAAGGAAAACATTTGGGTTATATGATAAAAATGTAAATACATTATTGTAAAATAAATGTTGCAGTAAATTTATCTTATAAACGTCTTTAAATCGAGGGTGTCTGATCAGCTGAAACGATTGGCCGCGTCTGCCGCCAATCAAAAGACCACACCCCCAGTTATACATGAAGATCTGAGTGTGCGTCTGTGTTTTCCAGTACGGCTACAGGCTCCCAGAGCTCCCAGAGCAGGAGGTGGTGTACTGCAGCATCTTCTTCAGACCAGTCGGGGAGAAGCTCTTCACGTATCCAGAAACACTGCTGTATTAAAAGATGGGACGTCGGTAAAATCAGAACCCAGTGAATCAGGTGAACAGGTGTGCAAATCACTGCTTTTCCACAACTAAAGGTGGACTTCAGTGAACCTGGAAGATCTGACGAGGATCACCAACCTAGAGGATCTGGCTGTCACCTTCCTCCAGCAGAGGTAGACCAGCAGATGTAGACCAGCAGAGATAGACCCGCAGATGTAGACCAGCAGAGATAGACCAGCAGATGTAGACCAGCAGATGTAGACCAGCAGATGCAGACCAGCAGATGTAGACCAGCAGATGTAGACCAGCAGAGATAGACCAGCAGATGTAGACCAGCAGAGATAGACCAGCAGATGTAGACCAGCAGATGTAGACCAGCAGAGATAGACCAGCAGAGGTAGACCAGCAGATGTAGACCAGCAGAGATAGACCAGCAGATGTAGACCAGTAGATGTAGACCAGCAGAGATAGACCAGCAGATGTAGACCAGCAGATGTAGACCAGTAGATGTAGACCAGCAGAGATAGACCAGCAGATGTAGACCAGCAGATGCAGACCAGCAGATGTAGACCAGCAGAGATAGACCAGCAGATGCAGACCAGCAGATGTAGACCAGTAGATGTAGACCAGCATAGATAGACCAGCAGAGATAGACCAGCAGATGACCAGATAGACCAGCAGATGTAGACCAGCAGATGTAGACCAGCAGATGTAGACCAGCAGAGATAGACCAGCAGATGTAGACCAGCAGATGTAGACCAGCAAATGTAGACCAGCAGATGTAGACCAGCAGATGTAGACCAGTAGATGTAGACCAGCAGAGATAGACCAGCAGATGTAGACCAGCAGATGCAGACCAGCAGATGTAGACCAGCAGAGATAGACCAGCAGATGTAGACCAGCAGATGTAGACCAGCAAATGTAGACCAGCAGAGATAGACCAGCAGATGTAGACCAGCACATGTAGACCAGCAGATGTAGACCAGCAGATGTAGACCAGCAGAGATAGACCAGCAGATGTAGACCAGCAGAGATAGACCAGCAGATGTAGACCAGCAGATGTAGACCAGCAGATGTAGACCAGCAGATGTAGACCAGCAGAGATAGACCAGCAGAGATAGACCAGCAGATGTAGACCAGCAGATGTAGACCAGCAGAGATAGACCAGCAGATGTAGACCAGCAGATGTAGACCAGCAGAGATGTAGACCAGCAGATGTAGACCAGCAGAGATAGACCAGCAGATGTAGACCAGCAGATGTAGACCAGCAGATGTAGACCAGCAGAGATAGACCAGCAGATGTAGACCAGCAGAGTAGACCAGCAGATGTAGACCAGCAGATGTAGACCAGCAGAGATAGACCAGCAGATGTAGACCAGCAGATGACCAGCAGACCAGCAGATGTAGACCAGCAGATAGACCAGAGTAGACAGCAGATGTAGACCAGCAGATGTAGACCAGCAGATGTAGACCAGCAGAGATCGACCAGCAGAGATGACCAGCAGATGTAGACCAGCAGATGTAGACCAGCAGAGATAGACCAGCAGATGTAGACCAGCAGAGTAGACCAGCAGATAGACCAGCAGAGATAGACCAGCAGATGTAGACCAGCAGAGAGACCAGCAGATGTAGACCAGCAGAGATAGACCAGCAGATGTAGACCAGCAGATGTACCAGCAGCAGAGTAGACCAGCAGATGTAGACCAGCAGAGATAGACCAGCAGAGATGTAGACCAGCAGAGATAGACCAGCAGATGTAGACCAGCAGATGTAGACCAGCAGAGATAGACCAGAGTAGACCAGCAGATGTAGAGATGTAGACCAGCAGAGATAGACCAGAGACAGCAGAGGTAGACCAGCAGAGGTAGCCAGCAGATGTAGTAGACCAGCAGATGTAGACCAGCAGAGATAGACCAGCAGATGTAGACCAGCAGAGAGAAGCCAGATGTAGACCAGCAGATGTAGACCAGAAGAGATAGACCAGCAGAGATAGACCAGCAGATGTAGACCAGCAGAGAGATAGACCAGCAGATGTAGACCCGCAGATAGACCAGATAGACCAGCCAGCAGAGATAGACCAGCAGATGTAGACCAGCAGATGTAGACCAGCAGAGATAGACCAGCAGATGTAGACCAGCAGAGATAGACCAGATGTAGACCAGCAGATAGACCAGCAGATAGACCAGCAGATGTAGACCAGCCAGAGTAGACAGAGAGACCAGCAGCAGAGATAGACCAGCAGATGAGACCAGCAGAGTAGACCAGCAGATGTAGACCAGCAGATAGACCAGAGATAGACCAGCAGATGTAGACCAGCAGATGTAGACCAGCAGAGGTAGACCAGCAGATGTAGACCAGCAGAGGTAGACCAGCAGATGTAGACCAGCAGATGTAGACCAGCAGAGATAGACCAGCAGAGATAGATCCACCTGTTAGCAGGTGTGTTAGCAGCCTCTCTCCTGTCGTAGCCTCTTTAACCTCCTAACACACCTGTTAGCAGGTGTGTTAGCAGCCTGTCTCCTGTCGTAGCCTCTTTAACCTCCTAGCACACCTGTTAGCAGGTGTGTTAGCAGCCTGTCTCCTGTCGTAGCCTCTTTAACCTCCTAACACACCTGTTAGCAGGTGTGTTAGCAGCCTCTCTCCTGTCGTAGCCTCTTTAACTTCCTAGCACACCTGTTAGCAGGTGTGTTAGCAGCCTGTCTCCTGTCGTAGCTTCTTTAACCTCCCTCCTGGGCAGGTACCCTCTGAGCTGCGTCCGTCTCCAGCCCGTCCAGCGCTGGCCCCGGGTCGACCTCCAGGGGGCGCTGGGGCCCTTCCTGTCCGACGTCAGGGCCCGACTGCAGAGTGTGTGCGGCTTCCCTGCACGTCTGACCGGGAAACCCTGTTACCAGACGGTCAGGCTGAGCGCCGCGGCGTCCTTACAGGTGATATAATACGGAGATCCTCAGAGACGCGGTTCTGATCCGGTTGCTGTGATCGTCTGAACTACGTCAACACACAGAGAACAAAAAACACTGAAGAAATGTGCTGACGTGCTGAAGGAGAAGTCCAGATGTGTCCAGCTGTTGCAGCTCAGAGGAAAGAGGCTTTATTCCTCTGGAAAAACGATAAAATGAAGTTTCCTTGTGTAACTGGTTGTCTTTATACGGAAGAGTAAACCAGTAAAGGCATAGAAGGAAAATATTTAGTACTTTTGAATAAATATATTCTCATTTTCTCTGGACAGATCTGTTGGTACCTTAAAAGTATCATAAATTATAAGGTTGCAGTTGTATTTTAAACTAGCCGTCCAACCGTCCAAGATTCACAGCTGTCTTAGTTTTTATCAGACGTCCTGTTCAGATGGAGAAAACTAACCTCAGTGAACCTCAGTGGCAGGTGAGCAGTTACCTGGCAAATAAATAAAATAAAATAAATCTGTGAAAAAAGAGTAGTTACCTGGCAAATAAATAAGATAAAATAAATCTGTGAAAAAAGAGCAGTTACCTGGCAAATAAATAAAATAAAATAAAATAAATCTGTGAAAAAAGAGTAGTTACCTGCCAAATAAATAAAATAAAATGAATCTATGAAAAAAAGAAAAGTTACCTGCCAAATAAATAAGATATAATAAATCTGTGAAAAAAGAGTAGTTATCTGCCATATAAATAAAATAAAATGAATCTATAAAAAAAAGAATAGTTACCTGCCAAATAACTTACATAAAATAAAATAAAGATGTGAAATAATAGTTACCTGGCAAATAAATAAAATAAAATAAATCTGTGAAAAAAAGCAGTTACCTGCCAAATAAATAAAATAAAATAAAATAAATCTGTGAAAAAAGAGTAGTTACCTGCCAAATAAATAAAATAAAATGAATCTATGAAAAAAAGAAAAGTTACCTGCCAAATAAATAAAATAAAATAAAATACATCTATGATAAAAAGAGTAGTTACCTGGCAAATAAATAAGATAAAATAAGATAAATCTATGAAAGAATTAGGGACCTGGTCCCTAGTCTCTGGTCCTGGTCCCTAGTCTCTGGTCCTGGTCCCTGGTCCCTAGTCTCTTGTCCTGGTCCCTGGTCCCTGGTCCCTGGTCCCTGGTCTCTGGTCCCTGGTCCTGGTCCCTGGTCCCTGGTCTCTGGTCCTGGTCCCTGGTCTCTAGTCTCTGGTCCTGGTCACTGGTCCTGGTCCCTAGTCTCTGGTCCTGGTCCCTGGTCTCTAGTCTCTGGTCCTGGTCACTGGTCCTGGTCCCTAGTCCTGGTCCTGGTCCCTGGTCCCTAGTCTCTGGTCCCTGGTCCTGGTCCCTAGTCTCTGGTCCTGGTCCCTGGTCCCTAGTCTCTTGTCCTGGTCCCTGGTCCCTGGTCCCTGGTCCCTGGTCCCTGGTCCTGGTCCCTGGTCCTGGTCCCTGGTCCCTGGTCCCCTGGTCGGTCCCTGTCCCTGGTCCCTGGTCCCTGGTCCCTGGTCCCTGGTCCCTGGTCCCTAGTCTCTGGTCCTGGTCCCCTCTGTCTCTGGTCCTGTCTCTGGTCCTAGTCTCTGGTCCTGGTCCTGGTCCCTGGTCCCTAGTCCTCTGGTCCTGGTCCCTGGTCTCCTGGTCCCTCTAGTCCTGGTCTGGTCCTGGTCCCTAGTCTCTGGTCCTGGTCCTGGTCCCTGGTCCCTGGTCTCTGGTCCCTGGTCCCTGGTCCTGGTCTGGTCCCTGGTCTGGTCCTGGTCCTGGTCTGGTCCCTGGTCCCTAGTCTCTGGTCCTGGTCCTGGTCTGTCTCTGTCCTGGTCTGGTCCCTGGTCCCTGGTCCCTGGTCCCTGGTCCTGGTCCCTGGTCCCTGGTCCCTGGTCCCTGGTCCCTAGTCTCTGGTCCTGTCTGGTCCCTGGTCCTGGTCTGGTCCCTAGTCTCTGGTCCTGGTCCTGGTCCCTGAGGTCCCTGGTCTAGTCTCTGGTCCCTGGTCCCTGGTCCTAGGTCCTGGTCCTGGTCCTGGTCCTGGTCCTGGTCCCTGGTCCTGGTCCTGTCCTGGTCCTGGTCCTGGTCCTGGTCCCTCTGGTCCTGGTCTGGTCCTGGTCCTGGTCCCTGGTCCCTGGTCCCTGGTCCTGGTCCCTAGTCTCTGTCCTGGTCCTGGGTCCTAGTCCTGGTCCCTAGGTCCTGGTCCCTGGTCCTGGTCCTGGTCCTGGTCTGTCTCTGTCCCTGGTCCTGGGTCCCTGGTCCTGGTCCTAGTCTCCTGGTCTGGTCCTAGGTCCTGGTCTCTGGTCTGGTCCCTGGTCCCTGGTCCTGGTCCTGGTCCTGGTCCCTAGGTCCCTGGTCCTGGTCCTGGTCCTGTCTGGTCCGGTCCTGGTCCTAGTCTCTGGTCTCTGGTCCCTGGGTCCTGGTCACTGGTCCCTAGTCTCTAGTCTGGTCCTGGTCCCTAGTCTCTGGTCCTGGTCCCTGGTCCTCTAGTCTCTGGTCCTGGTCCCTAGTCTCTGGTCCTGGTCACTGGTCCCTAGTCTCTGGTCCTGGTCCTGGTCCCTGGTCCCTGGTCCTAGTCTCTGGTCCTGGTCCTGGTCCCTAGGTCTCTGGTCCTGGTCCTGGTCCCTGGTCTCTAGTCTCTGGTCCTGGTCACTGGTCCTGGTCCCTAGTCTCTGGTCCTGGTCCCTGGTCCTGGTCTCTGGTCCTGGTCCCTGGTCCTAGTGGTCCTGGTCCTGGTCCTGGTCCTGGTCCTGGTCCTGGTCCCTGGTCCCTGGTTCCTGGTCCCTGGTCCCTGGTCCCTGGTCTCTGGTCCCTGGTCCCTGGTCCCTGGTCCCTGGTCTCTGGTCACTGGTCCTGGTCCCTAGTCTCTGGTCCTGGTCTCTGGTCCTGGTCCCTTGGTCCTGGTCCCTGGTCCCTGGGTCCTGGTCCCTAGTCTCTGGTCCTGGTCCCTGGTCCCTGGTCCCTAGTCCCTGGTCTCTGGTCTCTGGTCCTGGTCCTGGTCCCTAGTCTCTGGTCCTGGTCTCTGGTCCTGGTCCCTGGGTCCTGGTCCCTGGTCCCTGGTCCCTGGGTCCTGGTCCCTAGTCTCTGGTCCTGGTCACTGGTCCCTAGTCTCTGGTCCTGGTCACTGGTCCCTAGTCTCTGGTCCTGGTCCCTGGTCTCTAGTCTCTGGTCCTGGTCCCTAGTCTCTGGTCCTGGTCACTGGTCCCTAGTCTCTGGTCCTGGTCCTGGTCCCTGGTCCCTGGTCCCTGGTCCTAGTCTCTGGTCCTGGTCCCTGGGTCCTGGTCCCTAGTCTCTGGTCCTGGTCCTGGTCCCTAGTCTCTGGTCCTGGTCCCTGGTCCCTAGTCTCTGGTCCTGGTCCTGGTCCTCTAGGTCCTGGTCCCTAGTCTCTGGTCCTGGTCTCTGGTCTCTGGTCCTGGTCTAGTCTCTGGTCCTGGTCCTGGTCCTGGTCCTAGTCTCTGGTCCTGGTCCCTGGTCCTGGTCCTAGTCTCTGGTCCTGGTCCTGGTCCTGGTCCTGGTCCTAGTCTCTGGTCCTGGTCACTCTGGTCCTGGTCCTGGTCCTGGTCCTGGTCTGGTCCCTGGTCCCTGGTCCTGGTCTGGTCCCTAGGTCTAGGTCTCTGGTCCTGGTCCCTAGGTCCTGGTCCTGGTCCCCCTGGTCTCTGGTCCCTGGTCCTGGGTCCTGGTCCTAGGTCCTGGTCCTAGGTCTGGTCCTCTGGTCCTGGTCCTGGTCCTGGTCTGTCCCTGGTCCTGGTCCTGGTCCTGGTCTAGTCTGGTCCTGGTCCTGGTCCCTAGTCTGGTCCTGGTCCTCTGGTCCTGGTCCTGGTCTAGTCTCTGGTCCTGGTCCTGGTCCTAGTCTCTGGTCCTGGTCTGGTCCCTGGTCTGGTCCTGGTCCTGGTCCCTAGTCTCTGGTCCTGGTCCTGGTCCTGGTCCTGGTCTGGTCCTGGTCTCTGGTCTCTGGTCCCTGGTCCTGGTCCCTGGTCCTGGTCCTGGTCCTGGTCTGGTCCTAGGTCTCTGGTCCTGGTCCTGGTCCTCTGGTCCTGGTCTGGTCCTGGTCTGGTCCTGGTCCTGGTCCTGGTCCTGGTCAGTCTCTCTGGTCTGGTCCTGGTCACTCTGGTCTCTGGTCCTAGTCTCTGGTCCTGGTCAGTCTGGTCCTGGTCCTGGTCTAGTCTCTGGTCCTGGTCCTGGTCCTGGTCTCTAGTCTCTGGTCCTGGTCACTGGTCCTGGTCCTAGTCTCTGGTCCTGGTCACTGGTCCTGGTCCTGGTCCTGGTCTCTGTCTCTGGTCCTGGTCCCTAGTCTCTGGTCCTGGTCCTAGGTCCTGGTCACTGGTCCTGGTCCTGGTCCTGGTCCTAGTCTGGTCCTGGTCTGGTCTCTAGGTCTCTGGTCCTGGTCACTGTCTCTAGTCTCTGGTCCTCTGGTCTCTGAGTCTCTGGTCCTGGTCCTGGTCTGGTCCTGGTCCCTGGTCCTCTGGTCCTGGTCCTGGTCCTGGTCCTGGTCCAGTCCTGGTCTGGTCTCTGGTCCTGGTCTGGTCCCTGGTCTCTGGTCCTGGTCTGGTCCCTGGTCCTGGTCTCTGGTCAGTCTCTGGTCCTGGTCCCTAGTCTGGTCTGGTCCTGGTCCTAGGTCCTGGTCTGGTCCTGGTCTGGTCCTGGTCCCTGGTCCCTAGTCTCTGGTCCTGGTCCTGGTCTGGTCCCTGGTCCCTAGTCTCTGGTCCTGGTCCTGGTCCTGGTCCTGGTCCCTGGTCCCTGGTCCCTGGTCCTGGTCCTAGTCTCTGGTCCTGGTCCCTGGTCCTGGTCTGGTCTCTGGTCCTCTGGTCCTGGTCCTGGTCCTGGTCCAGGTCTCTGCAGTCTCTGTCCTGAAGCTCAGTGGTTCTTCTTCACTCAGAGGAGGTCTTTGGTCCAGGTAAACGGTGCCGTCGTGGACTTGAGCACCTACCTGCTCAGTGAGGCCTGAGGAGGCGGAGCTTTGATGACCCTCTCCAGACTGGTGTTGACACCTGGACGCATCAGGAACAGGAAGTAACCACTGGAATCTTTCAGTCCCACCGACGCCCAGCGAGAGGAAAGAGATCACTGGAGTGTTTCCATCCTGTAAAACGCTCCGGACAGTTTTACGGCCTCAGAGGGGCGGGGCTCCGGCCTCAGAGGGGCGGGGCTCTGGCCTCAGAGGGGCGGGGCTCCTCACCTCTGCTACTTCTGAATTGATGTTCATGTCTGGTTTGTGGCCAATCAGAGGTCATTCTGGTTACAGAAATATGTGCGCGATGCTTTTCCAAAGACGACCACTAACTCTCTCCGTCATCCATCATCTTCAATGAGATTAAAAAAAAAACTAAAATAAAAAACCAGGCTGTTTATCATCGTGTCAGGAACCCTTGAGCAACGCTTCCTTTTCCTTCGAGCCATCGTTAAAGACCTTTCGCTCTGACGGAGCTCCTGGAAAGCTCGTCTTTTTCTCCCTTTAACGGTTTTAATAAACGTGTTCATCCGCTCCCATAACTGCTCTAAACTTTCACCGACGTCTGCAGGTGAAACCCGGATTGTTCCCTCCAACGGTGCGGTGAAGATGCTGGAATTAAAGCCATTCCTCATCCAGAGAGCTGCATGTGAGGAAACTCTCAACCCTGAAACACCCTCGGAGATGAATTCAGCGCCGGCAGAGCGAAGCTGAAATATTTATGCTGTTCGCCAGAGCTCGTTTCCCTCCATAAAAGCTGGAAAAGGAGTTAATTTCCATCTTCAAAGCTGAGCGTTTCTGCTGAATTCACCGCTCAGGGGGAAGCTGGGGAGACGCTTAGAGAAACGTCCCAGAATCCACCTGGTTGGTGGCTTCGTGGCCGTAAACATGCTCACACCCCGGTACCTCCCCCTGTGGTACACCTTCAGGTAGCACTCCTTCAGGGGATACCGCATCCTTCCAGGTGTGCGTCAGCTGATGTCGTGGACTGCTGGCACCAGTGGGGCCAGAGGACCAGGTCTGGATCCAGGATGGTGGTGCCTCTGACCTGGATCCACTCACATTTAGGGGTGTGAAAAAAATCGATTTGACGATATATCGCGATTTTCGATTGCCTAATATAATATCGATTTTTCAGCTCCTAATATTGATTTTTTTCTTCTCACTTACAGCCGTTACACTGCTGTCAGTATGTTTTAATGGTTACTTAAATGTGCAAAAACCCTAATAATATTGATTTTATATCGATCTTTTTTTTTCAATTTTTTTTAAAAACACTAATAATAAACAAGAAATAGGTTGTTTTGAAGCAAATAGTTTTGACTCAATTTGTCCTCTGAATGATCAACATCATCTGATGAACATATACAGCAACTTGATTTTTTATCTCTACTTTTAATTTAGATATTAACTGGGTAGATTATCGCAATATATCGCGATTTTCAGCCGCCCAATATAATATCATTTTTTCAGCTCCTGATATCGATTTTTTTTCTTCTCACTTACAGTGGTTACAATGCTGTCAGTATGTTGTAATGGTTACTTAAATGTGCAAAAACGCAATAATATTGATTTTATATCGATCCTAATATCAATTCTTTTCAAAAACACTAATAATAAATAAATAGGTTATTTTGAAGCAAATAGTTTTGACTCAGTTTGTCCTCTGAATGATCAATATCATCTGATGAACATATACAACAATGGGATTTTTCATCTCTACTTTTAATTTTGATATTAACTGGGTAGAATATCCCAATATATCGCGATTTTCGGCCGCCCAATATAATATCGATTTTTCAGCTCCTAATATTTATTTTTTTTCTTCTCATTTACAGCCGTTACAATGCTGTCAGTATGTTGTAATGGTTACTTAAATGTGCAAAAACGCAATAATATTGACTTTATATCGATCCTAATATAGATTTTCATATCAATTTTTTTCAAAAACACTAATAATAAACAATAAATAGGTTGTTTTGAAGCAAATAGTTTTGACTCAATTTGTCCTCTGAATGATCAATATCATCTTATGAACATATACAACAATGGGATTTTTCATCTCTACTTTTGATTTTGATATTAACTGGGTAGAATATCGCAATATATCGCGATTTTCGGCCGCCCAATAAAATATCGATTTTTCAGCTCCTAATATCGATTTTTTTTTTCTTCTCACTTACAGCGGTTACAATGCTGTCAGTATGTTGTAATGGTTACTTAAATGTGCAAAAACCCTAATAATATTGATTTTATATCGATCTTAATATCAATTTTTTTCAATTTTTAACAAAAACACTAATAATAAACAATAAAAAGGTTGTTTTGAAGCAAATAGTTTTGACTCAATTTGTCCTCTGAATGATCAATATCATCTTATGAACATATACAACAATGGGATTTTTCATCTCTACTTTTGATTTTGATAGTAACTGGGTAGAATATCGCAATATATCGCGATTTTCGGCAACCCAATATAATATCGATTTTTCAGCTCCTAATATTGATTTTTTTCTTCTCACTTACAGCGGTTACAATGCTGTCAGTATGTTGTAATGGTTACTTAAATGTGCAAAAACGCAATAATATTGATTTTATATCGATCCTAGTATCGATTTTTTGCGATTTTTTTCAAAAACACTAATAATAAACAATAAATAGGTTGTTTTGAAGCAAATAGTTTTGACTCAATTTATCCTCTGAATGATCAATATCATCTTATGAACATATACAACAATGGGATTTTTCATCTCTACTTTTAATTTTGATATTAACTGGGTAGAATATCGCAATATATCGCGATTTTTGGCCGCCCATTATAATATCGATTTTTCAGCTCCTAATATCGATTTTTTTTTTCTTCTCACTTGCAGTGGTTACAATTCTGTCAGTATGTTATAATGGTTACTTAAATGTGCAAAAACACTAATAATATTGACTTTATATCGATCCTAATATCGACTTTTTCAATTTTTTCAAAAACACTAAGGGCCTGATTTACTAAAGGTTTGCGTGCGTAAAAACGTGTGCAAACTTGACATCACCCGCAAACCAATGTGCAAGCTGATTTACTAACAGCGTGCAAAGAGGACTGCGCCTCTCAAATCAGCAAAATAGCACACGCTGTTCATTTAGTACTTTTGCCCTGATGAATAAACAATATGGGGCGTACCCGCCAGAAAGCGCAAAATACTGGGAGGGGAAAATGCAAATAGGTCCATTTACCACACGCAATGAGATTTACCAACCCTGAAAGTAATTGCGGGGATTGTGATTGCGTCTGTATTTAATACGTTCGAAAGGAAGGTGCTAATCTGCCCAGCATTACGCACCGATGGCTGCTGTTATTGTGGCAAGGAGGCGACATCGCCAAAATCAAAGAATACGCAGAGAGAGAGTCTTTCGGACTCGTGTAAATTTGTTTGGAATGAATGAAAACCAGATAGTTGAAACTTAAGGGCTGATTTGGAGCCGGTCACAAGCACATGCAAAAGGAGAAATATTTTATTTGAATGTTAAATCGAGTATTATTCAGCAAAAGGTTGCCACAGGAGGCACATTCATTTTTTTTATTTGTGATAATAAATAAATCACGTGTTTTTCATGGAAAAAAGTGTTTCTTATTGTGCGCCTACCTTGTTCTGCAGTTGGCTCTAGCGTGTCAGACCCCAGTATCCCAGTTATCTGCTCCTCGCAGAAGGTGAACTGCACCTGCTGGTTAGAAGCATCTCTTCCCTCCACCTGTCTTGTTTGCCGAAGTTTTATTAAAGGCCACTTTTTCTTTAGTTCTTCGCCTTATATCTTGCCACCTTCTTTTAACCTCATCTGCCGTTCTTTTTGTCTTACCAACTGCATTTATTCTATCGCAGATTTTCTCCCATATTGCGTTTCTTTTGGTGATGTTTAAATTTCTTTGCTGTAGTTCATGAATGTGTTTATTTGCCTCTTCCACTAATATCTCTAACTCCAACTCGTCAAATTTCATTTTGCGCTTGCGTCTATCCTGCTTTCCATCCAGACTCTCCATGGCGCAAACCGTAAGACACGCAACACCTCATTTAAATACTGCGGTTTGCACCCGTTATCAATTGCGCGAGCATTCTTAGTTGATCACCCGGCTTGTGTTCTTCCTCTCATTCCTCAGGCGGCGACCAGCGAGCAGATCAATCTGACCACCTCCATCTCCACCTCCATCTCCATCAGGCCCGTCCTCACTGCTCCTCCTCTCCAGCCCGTCAGGCCCCTCTGTGGGCTGCAGCTGGCGGCGTGGACCCCCCTGACCCGGCGGGACGGACCCCAGGAGCCCCAGGAGCCCCCGGAGGACGGACGTGGACTCAGGAGACCGCTGGCTCAACGTCAGGCAGGAGACGGAGGCTCCTCGTCTTCGTTTTTCTTCTCCAGCTCTTCATCAGGCTACCACTTGGATCCCTCCTTCTCCTCCTCCTCCTCTCTGCCAGTCTTCCAGCCAGCTTCATCCTTCACCTCCTCCTTTAGCTCCTCAGTCCTCCCACCTCCACCTCCACCGTCTCTAACCCAGGTGGCCCCTCCACCTAAACTGCTTCCCATCTTCAGGAACAAGAACCCGTCTCGCCACGTCAACGCCGCCCTGCTGAGGCTCCAGAAACAGAAGGAGCAGCTGAGAGGAGGACGGGAGGAGAAGGAGAGGGAGAGGGTGACTTTACCTACCTTTAGGAGGAAGACTCCCACTCCTCCCTTCAGTTCGTTGGCAGCTGCACCCCTCCCTCCTCCTCCTCCTCCTCCTCTTCCTCCCCCAGCACGAATCGTCCCTCGCTTCAGCCGACGGCCCAAACCCAGCAGCAGCAGCAGCGGAGCTCCTCAGCTCCCCAGCGTGACCTTCGTCTCCAGCCTCAGTCCTGCGTCCAGGCTCCAACGGGCCACCATCACCCCCAAACCCAAGTCCAGCCTGAAGACCAGCAGGAGGTCCGGCCCCGGGGGGGGCGCTGCTACTGAGACTCAGGAGACGTCTGGACCGGGTCAACCTGGACTCAACCTGAAGGACCCGTCCTCCAGCAGCAGGAAGGTGAGTCCAGCTGGTCCAGCTGGTCCAGGGGCCACATCAGCATCATGGTGGCCCTCCAAGGGCCAGACTGGCGGCATGAATGGAACAAAATATATTAAACTACACCTCATTATATTGTTAAATGACGGTTTCTGTATTTATCACGGATTCAAGTTTCAAATATTTAAGTCATTATAAACTCAGGGTTTGTGGTTGTAAGAGTATCCATTACCTTGATTTCAGAAGCAGAAACAGTTCTTTGTTTTTCTTGCAGGCTAACTTTAGCATACTTAGCTCTAAATAAATAATGGTTTATGTGTTTATTATGTATTCAAGTTTCAAATATTTAACTCATTATTATATTAAACTCAGGGTTTGTGGTTGTAAGAGTATCCATTACCTTGATTTCAGAAGCGGAAACAGTTCTTTGTTTTTCTTGCAGGCTAACTTTAGCATACTTAGCTCTAAATAAATAATGGTTTATGTGTTTATTATGTATTCAAGTTTCAAATATTTAAGTCGTTATTATATTAAACTCAGGGTTTGTGGTTGTAAGAGTATCCATTACCTTGATTTCAGAAGCGGAAACAGTTCTTTGTTTTTCTTGCAGGCTAACTTTAGCATACTTAGCTCTAAATAAATAATGGTTTATGTGTTTATTATGTATTCAAGTTTCAAATATTTAACTCATTATTATATTAAACTCAGGGTTTGTGGTTGTAAGAGTATCCATTAACTTGATTTCAGAAGCAGAAACAGTTCTTTGTTTTTCTTGCAGGCTAAATTTAGCATACTTAGCTCTAAATAAATAATGGTTTATGTGTTTATTATATATTCAAGTTTCAAATATTTAAGTCATTATTATATTAAACTCAGGGTTTGTGGTTGTAAGAGTATCCATTACCTTGATTTCAGAAGCGGAAACAGTTCTTTGTTTTTCTTGCAGGCTAACTTTAGCATACTTAGCTCTAAATAAATAATGGTTTATGTGTTTATTATGTATTCAAGTTTCAAATATTTAAGTCATTATTATATTAAACTCAGGGTTTGTGGTTGTAAGAGTATCCATTACCTTGGTTTCAGAAGCAGAAACAGTTCTTTGTTTTTCTTGCAGGCTAACTTTAGCATACTTAGCTCCGTGTTTGCTGTCAAAATGTCAACGTAGATTAAACTCTTTCACGACTGAAACCGCCTCATAACACTAAAGACACTTTTCTTGGACATGTTGGGGTTAGTCTGTAAAGGTTTTTCTCAAGTCCATCAGTTCTGAAAAATCATCTTGCTCATAGCTACCGTTATCGTTGTGGGTAATGACGAAATGCATGATGGGAGATGTAGTTTATTGTCAATATGCGCTTTAAAGCGGTGTAAGCTTATTTTAAGTCTGAAAATATTGGTTTAAAATTCAAACGCTCTCGAGGGCCACATAAAATGACGTGGCGGGCCACATCTGGCCCGTGGGCCTCGTGTTTGACACACGTGAGTTGGTCTGATCTGGGCCGTTTTTAATCCCGTTAACGCCTCGTCTTGTGTTTCTGCGCTGCCTCAGAGAGTCGGCTTCAAGCTGAAGTCTGGGAAATCCAGATCTGAACTGGGTGACGTGGACGTGGAGGAAATGGCCAGAAGCAACCAGGTGAGGACCTACAGGGAACCTTCTTGTGCTCAAACGGGACGTTTCTAATGTTATGTTTCATTTGGCGTTCGTGCGCTTTTAAAATGGGCCTGTGAGAGCGACGGAAAACGACGCAGTCAGTCAACTCCAACTGGAGCGCCACCTGGAGTCCACCTGTGAATGGAAACGTTCAGAGCTCCGCTCTGTGTTTCTGGTTCATCTCCATCCTGTCAGCGGTGCATTAAAGCGCGTTAGCGTGATGACTTTACTCACAAACATCCTCCCAGAGGCGCTGAGGACCGTTAACGTGATGGATGTCAGAGGCAGGAGGAGGTGGCGGCTCTGGGGGAGCAGCTAATAACAACATGAATCAGTTTTACTGCGCCAACAGCAGGTCGGGGCTCCGCCGCTGCGTTGCAGACAGCTAGGACGGCTAGGACAGCTAGGACAGCTACGACAGCTAGGACAGTTAGGATGGCTACGACAGCTAGGACAGCTACGACAGCTAGGACAGCTACGACAGCTAGGACAGCTACGACAGCTAGGAAAGCTAGGACAGCTAGGACAGCTACGACAGCTAGGACAGTTAGGATGGCTACGACAGCTAGGACAGCTACGACAGCTAGGACAGCTACGACAGCTAGGACAGCTAGGACAGCTAGGACAGCTAGACAGCTAGGACAGCTAGGACAGCTACGACAGCTACAACAGCTACGACAGCTAGGACAGCTAGGACGGCTAGGACAGCTACGACAGCTAGGACGGCTAGGACAGCTAGGACAGCTAGGACTGCTGGGACAGCTACGACAGCTAGGACAGCTAGGAGAGCTACGACGGCTAGGACGGCTAGGACAGTTAGGACAGCTACGACAGCTAGGACGGCTAGGACAGTTAGGACAGCTAGGACAGCTAGGACGGCTAGGACAGCTACGACGGCTACGACAGCTACGACAGCTAGGACAGTTAGGACAACTACAACAGCTAGGACGGCTAGGACAGCTAGGACAGCTAGGACGGCTAGGACAGCTCGGACAGCTAAGACAGTTATGACAGCTAGGACGGCTAGGACAGCTACGACAGCTAGGACAGCTACGACAGGTAGGACAGCTAGGACTGCTGGGACAGCTACGACAGCTAGGACAGCTAGGAGAGCTACGACGGCTAGGACGGCTAGGACAGTTAGGACAGCTACGACAGCTAGGACGGCTAGGACAGTTAGGACAGCTAGGACAGCTAGGACGGCTAGGACAGCTACGACGGCTACGACAGCTAGGACAGTTAGGACAACTACAACAGCTAGGACGGCTAGGACAGCTAGGACAGCTAGGACGGCTAGGACAGCTCGGACAGCTAAGACAGTTATGACAGCTAGGACGGCTAGGACAGTTAGGACAGCTAAGACAGCTACGACAGCTAGGACGGCTAGGACAGTTAGGACAGCTACGACGGCTACGACAGCTAGGACAGCTACAACAGCTAGGACAGCTACGACAGTTAGGACAGCTAGGACGGCTAGGACAGTTAGGACAGTTTTCAGAGTCTTTTATCAGCCCTGTTCATGCTAGGGCTGTAGCGATACACTAATCTTACGATACGATACACGATATTCGGCTCACGATACGATATATATCGATACTCATCTTACAATACATTTACATAATTTTCTGAAAGATTCTAAAGGGACAAAGTGATTTTGGTGACATCTTGTGAGTGTTCCAATGACTTTGTTTGAATTAATTGAACTGAAAGCATCAATTACACATTATATGGCTGACAGGCAGCTTGTAAATGTTGGACAAAATGAATAAAAGATGTGTTGAGAAAAATAGTTTCATTTATTTAAACAGTGCAAATTGTTGCTTGCAAGCTTTTAAAGGTGGGACACGGAGGTTTAGAAAGAAGCTTAGAATATCAATACCCGCGGCTGAAAAATCGATACTCGATAAAATATCGATATATATTGCAGAATCGATAAAATCGCTCAGCTCTAGTTGATACTGATCCAGCAGGGCAGCAGTTTGACTGTGACCCAACAACTGGTAGCTGCATGGCTAAAACACCTTCAGTCTTCTACTTTCTGTGTGCAGCAGTGAGCATCCTGCTCGGCCTCCTGTTCGGCAGCAAGTGTTCCTGGTGTGACTGACTGCTCTTTCACAGCCTCCTTTATCAACTGTGCTCGTGAAATGACAGCAAGATGGTCTGAAAACTGGATATATGACAGTTTAAGGAAGTTTCCAGACTTCAAAGCTCAGGAAAAGAACCTTTAAAACCTCCAGAAACTCGTTTCCTTCTGCTCTAATGAGCTTCTGCTGAATTAAGTCTGTGGGTTCGTCCCACCTCCGGCGCCGTGAATGTTGGACACATTTCTGTTACTGTGAGAAGATCACATCTGCAGAAAGACTGTTTATTTAAAGGGTTCACACACTTCCTCGTCTCTTTATTCATGTTTCTTTTACAGACGCTACGATACCAGCGATTTCCCTTTCTGATGCCGATTCTGATACTTTGATCATTTTGGATCTCCACTGATACCAGTAGATACCAGCACTGGTATCTAAATGCTAGGGGTGTGAAAAAAAATAGATTTGGCAATATATCGCGATTTTTGGACGCCCAATATAATATCAATTTTTTTCAAAAACACTAATAATAAACAAAAAATAGGTTGTTTTGAAGCAAATAGTTTTGAGTCAATTTGTCCTCTGAATGATCAATATCATCTGATGAACATATACAGCAACTTGATTTTTCATCTCTACTTTTGATTTTGATATTAACTGGGTAGAATATCGCGATATATCGTGATAATATCGTATCGTGACCCAAGTATCATGATACATATCGTATTGCGAGGTCCTTGCTGATACTCACCCCTACTAAATGCCCAGTTGAGCGGTGAGATGTGACCTTGTCCATCCTTCCTTGTCCTCCAGTTGTCCCAGTTGAACTCTGCCACTCTGCTGGTCTGGCTGAGACAGAGAGGAGTTCCTGTTCCCGCCAAACAGAGGAAGGAGGAGCTGATGATGAAGGTCATGAGCTGCCTGGCCGAGGCCTGAGACCCCGACACCTGCCCACGTACATCCTGGTTCCAGTTCTTCTGCAGCTTCATGTTCAAGACTGTTCACTTAATGTTTGTTTATTGGTTCAAGCTTATTTATGAAAAAAAAGAAAGGCAAGTCCATAAATTAAAATGTTTATTCAGCAGTAGTTGTTCATGTTTTTTTGGGGGGGGGGGTCTCTATATCCACCAGAGCACGAGGTTAGAGAACCATCGGAAGGTTCTTGGTAATGGGAGACGTGTTTAACTGCCCCATGTCCGGACTGGAGGCGACGGGGAGGTGTTCAGCAAATGCATAAAACCGTGGATGATCCCGGACGAGCCCCCAATTATCGCAACCCGGCTCAAAGGCCATGACAAGGGTGAGGGAGGCAGCACAAGACAGTCGGCAGACAAACGCTCTGCCAGCCATAGTCTGGCCAACTAGACCCACAGCCCATCAGCAGAGCCTCAGACGCCAGCAGTAATCACAGCGTGGCGACAAGGATCAGCTCCCCAGAGCTGCCCTCCTGCAACAGTCTGGAAATGGCTTTCTTAATGGGAGAAGAACCACTGAGCCCAGGTGAGTCTCCTCGGGCTGAACACTCTCCACCTGTAACAGAAGAAACCAAAAACAACCAACACCACCACCTGGTGTACAGGTGGAGGAGTCGTCACATGATCAGGTGCAACGTGGTGAAGAATGAAGGACCAGAACTGCTCCATCCATGACACACACTGATGGAGTCATCCAGGAAACCCCTGCTGCTGGAGACGGACCCATAAACATTTGAATTATGGGACGTCCCCCATTTTCCAAACAGTGCTCCTGTTTGAAAAATGGGCTTTGACACGGTGGAATATGGTCACGTCCGGATCCAGACGGGCTGTCCCGGTCCTGGGAACCAGAGAGAAGACAGCTGGAGGTCGTGTCTGAGAATCCACAGAGCTGCAGAGGAAATGTTTACGCTGCGTAAACGTCTCAGTCCTCCAAATTATCCAAGTAGGAGTTACTGGCCTCCACTAGAGGGAGATTTATGACCGATTTTGTTTTTGGATGTCGGTTTTAAAAAATGAAGATGAACAAGGAATTTCAGATTTTGTGAGAGTTTGACTGTTGGATGTGATTTTAGGAGGCTGGTTTCCTTATCTGAGAGCAAAAAAATACCAGATTACTGCAGGCAGAAAGCTACAATAGGACAGAGTCTGCCCTGATGGGTTAGGTAACCAACGACATCCTCCGATAACCAGCTACGTGTCAATAACCGCCGCTGACAACCCAGAAGTTTCCTAATTTATGACGTTTGAGGTCCTTTTTAAAGCCACCTAATGTAGCGATGCCACTCAGGACCAGATAGAGACGACGAATCACAAGAAAGTTCACGTACCTCGTGTAACGCAAGAATCCGTGTTCACAGGACATTAAGTTGTTGTGAACGGACCGCTAGAGGCTGCAGTTCCTCTACAGACCACTAGAGGCTGCAGTTCCTCTATCGACCACTAGAGGCTGCGGTTCCTCTACCGACCACTAGAGGCTGCGGTTCCTCTACCGACCACTAGAGACTGCAGTTCATCTACCGACCGCTAGAGGCTGCAGTTCCTCTACCGACCTCTAGAGGCTGCAGTTCCTCTACCGACCACTAGAGGCTGCAGTTCCTCCACCGACCACTAGAGCCTGCAGTTCCTCTACCGACCACTAGAGACTGCAGTTCCTCCACCGACCACTAGAGGCTGCGGTTCCTCTACCGACCACTAGAGGCTGCGGTTCCTCTACCGACCACTAGAGACTGCAGTTCATCTACCGACCGCTAGAGGCTGCAGTTCCTCTACCGACCTCTAGAGGCTGCAGTTCCTCTACCGACCACTAGAGACTGCAGTTCCTCTACCTCTACCGACCTAGAGGCTGCAGTTCCTCTACTAACGACTGCGACCACTAGAGGCTGCGGTTCCTCTACTACCGACCACTAGAGGCTGCAGGTTCCTCTACCGACCACTAGAGGCTGCAGTTCCTCTACCGACCACTAGAGGCTGCAGTTCCTCTACCGACCACTAGAGCTGCAGTTCCTCTACCGACCACTAAGGATGCAGTTCCTCTAACCGACCACTAGAGGCTGCAGTTCCTCTACTGACCACTAGAGGCTGCAGTTCCTCTACTGACCAGAGACTGCAGTTCCTCTACCGACCACTAGAGGCTGCAGTTCCTCTACCGACCACTAGAGGCTGCAGTTCCTCCACCAACCACTAGAAGTTGCGGTTCCTCTACCGACCACTACAGGCTGCAGTTCCTCTACAGACCACTAGAAGCTGCGGTTCCTCTACCGACCACTAGAGGTCTCAGCTTCACCGTCTGTCCAACTGGACTGTCCTCTCTGGCCGCTGCTGCTGGTGTCCAGCTGTCCCCCCCTTCCCACCTCCCCGACCCACCACCACCTCCTCGCAGCTGACTTTCCGTAAACTTTCCCACAATGCATTTTTTTTGGCCGCCCACCTCCCCACCGTCAGGAAACCTGATCCTGAGCTGAGGGACGTCTGGGGTTTCCATTACAGTAGAGAGAGTGGATTCCCCGCAGGTGAAATCACCGCCAGCTGTCAGGCCGCCTTCGGCCCCCCCATCCCAGGGGTCCTGATCCCAGGGGTCCCATCTGGCTCCAGCACATCCTCTCCGTGGGCGTCGGCCGACACCTTTGGTGCAGAAAACGGTCCAGAAACGGCCACAACGGTGGAGGCTAAGACAGGAAACCGGAGCTGGGCTCAGAGAAACCACACCGCTGCGGTAAACCTGAAACCACACTTACGTCTCCAGAACATCAGGAACATGTGGATTCAAGCATGAACGTGTCAGTCCAACATCTGGGTTTCCTTCCTGATGAGACTGCTGACTGTCCTGTAGAACAGAAGATGAGCAGCTCATGAACTATATGATCCACTGTGAGGTGCTCGGCTCGTAGGCGGAGCTAAAGTAAACTGGACCGGCCCAGACGTGTGTTCTGGTGACGGTTTATTTCCAGTCCTGCTGGTCCCATTAAACCTGAAATTAGAGACGCCAGCGCTCAGCGTAGGAACCTAAAGTGTGAAATCAGCACATGCAGCTGGACGGTTCAGGGTAGAAGCTGATAAAGAGGCTGTAGGAGATGTTTTTATCGGTGGTTTCCTTCTTGAAGGTGCAACTGACTGGTCTTGAATCGTGGAGAGCAGCTGCTGTCTTTCCTCACCAGGCGAATTGATCTTATCCAAACCGGTTATGGCCGACTTCCACTGGGCCCAGCCAGGGTTAAAATAGTTTTGGATTTTCTATTTGTTTTAGTTTTTAGTTTAGTTTTTCCAAATTCAGTTAGTTTTAATTCGTTTTTAGAGCAGTTTTGCTTAGTTTTTATTCATTTTCATTTTGAAATCCTTAGTTTTAGTTTAGTTTGTTATTAGTTTCAGTGTTAGTTTTAGTTTTATTTTGTAAATTAAGGTTGTAATTTTGGTTGGAGTGAAGCACTGAACTTTTTGAAGGCTATCGAATCACATAGTCGTGTTTACATTCTGGTCTCAATAAACATATTTATCAATGTGTCTTCCCTCTTGTGGTGTTCCTGCGTATTTACTGACCAGCAGCTATCTGGTCTCCATGGAAACAGTCCATTATAGTTGCTGTTTTCTCCCGTTCCTTCCCAACGCTGACTGGCCTGCAGCTGTAGCTTCTCTTTCCAGGGGGCTAGCTTAGGCTAGCTTATCCAGCTAGTCTTGGTTAGCTTCTCTTTCCAGGGGGCTTAGGGGGCTAGCTTAGACTAGCTTATCCAGCTAGTCTTGGTTAGCCTTCTCTTTCCAGGGGTAGCTTAGGCTAGCTTATCCAGCTAGTCTTGGTTAGCCTTCTTTCCAGGGGGCTAGCTTAGGCTAGCTTATCCAGCTAATCTTGGTTAGCCTTCTGGTGCGAGCTTTTCAAATGGACCTTTTTTTTTGCGGTTGTTGTTGTTGTGCGGCGGAGTGAAGTTAATAGATTTCAAACGTTCTAGTTTTCATTATTTCGTTCGTTTTCATTAACGATAATAATGATACCATCACTTATTTCCCAGAGGTCCACCTGGAGCCCTGCTGTTGGCCCCAGCAGGGCTCCAGGTGGACCTCTGGGAAATAAGTGATGGTTTTGCTCTGTGGATCTCCAGACCTCAGAGGGGGAAGTGAAGCCTGAATGTGCAGGTACGGAGGAAATCCTTCTCCTGACACCAAGTTTTATTGGCCAGTTCTTAAATCCTTGTGTGGAGAAGTTGGCTGCAGAGGACGGAGCAGCACAGAGACTCCTTTGTTTCTGTCGGAGGCCAGGAGGAAGTCAGAGTGATGGATACGCAGCATTACTCAGGTAATGTCTTGCTTTTAACACACATTTGGAGAAATAATAGTTTAGAGTAACACTGATTTCCTTCATTGCAGGTTGTTAAACGTTTGTCGGCCCACAAACTTTTATTCCTCCATGAAGCTCCAATAAATCAACCTGTAGGAAACAAGGAAAGGAGGCTTGGCTTTTACAGGTGAAATCTGATACCAGTGCCGACCCGAGCAGCTTCGCCGGGCTGAGGTGGACCGGTGGCGCTGGAAGGCCTTTGTTGGGTTTATAGAGCAGGAAGCTCATCCAGCTCACCTTCATGACATCATCTGTGTCTTTAAAACCACCTGTCCCTCCTTCAGAGGTGAGAAGTTAAGTTTCATGGTTTTTTCAGGATCCTGGTGGTTCGATGCCACAGATATGAAACCAGAGTGGCTGGTTTTCATTGAGGACTGCAGGGACAGCGGTAATGAGGCCGCTGAAAGTAGAACGTGTGCTGTCCTGACCCAGAAACGGGACCCGAGCTGGACCCAGCCGGTCCTGACTGGTGTCCAGCGTCCGTCTGGCGTTTCCCAGGGAGACGGTCCAGTCCTCCCTCCTTCCATCAGTGCAGCAGTCGTCCGTCTGGTGGACTCACCCGAGCCGGTCCTCCTCCCACCTCCCCGGTCCGAAATGGACTCTCCCTCATCTCGTATTCCTCTCTGTCCCTTCTCCCTCCTGTTGATGCGCATGAATGGAGGGCGAACGAGGGAACGAAAGGCCACAGAGAGGAGTCTTTACGAATCCACTCGTTTCTCAGACTCGCTGTCCTGAATTTAAAACAGTTTTCAGCAGCGTTGGACTCAGAAAACAAAAAAAAAGAAGCATGAGAGTCTAACTGTTGTAGCAGAGCAGCCTGACAACCCTCTGAAGGTCAAAATCATTTTCTTTAAATAACACTCTTATATGGCAGTACCACCTCTGGCCACACGGGGGCAGCGTACCTCGGGGGATACAGTTTCCAGAGTCAAAAATATAATCTCATAGAATAAATATCTATATATATATATATATATATATATATAGATATATATATGTATATACTATTTATACTACAGTTATATGTATAACTGCAGCATTTTCTCATAAAATATAAACTTTCACAAAATAACAACTTTTTCACATTAAGTCCCAAAACTGCAAACTTTTGTTGTAGAATCAAAAAAATTCATAAGAATTTCATAACAATGCAACTTTGTTGTCAATTTTTCTCAAAAACAAAAAATTGAGATGAAATCAGATTTTTTCATAAAGATCACGAAATTTACAAAACCAGACTTTTCAATAAGAATTTCCAACTTTTTGTCGTTAAAAAAAAATTTGTTGTAAAGAAATCAAAAATAATATGTTACATTTTGACATAAATTAAGACTTTATGTTGCAAAATTGCAAAATAAAACTAACTTTATGTCCTAAAATCACAATTAAACGAAATCACAAATTAAAAAAAAAAATTCAATTACTTTTCAACTCGAGACTAAAACTAAAATATCGACTCTTAATCATAAAATCGCAAATATTGCTACTTTGTTGTAATTTTTTTTATAAAGTCACAATTTTTTTCACACCAAATCACAACATTTGTCATAAAATCATCAAAACCATCTGGAGTCCACCTGGTAACTGAAGTCCACCTGGTACCTGAAGTCCACCTGGTACCTGGAGTCCACCTGGTTCCTGAAGTCCACCTGGTTCCTGGAGTCCACCTGGTACCTGGAGTCCACCTGGTACTGGAGTTTACCTGGTACCTGGAGTCCACCTGGTACCTGGAGTCCACCTGGTACCTGAAGTCCACCTGGTTCCTGGAGTTTACCTGGTACCTGGAGTCCACCTGGTACCTGAAGTCCACCTGGTTCCTGAAGTCCACCTGGTTCCTGAAGTTTACCTGGTACCTGGAGTCCACCTGGTTCCTGGAGTTTACCTGGTACCTGGAGTCCACCTGGTACCTGAAGTCCACCTGGTTCCTGAAGTCCACCTGGTTCCTGAAGTTTACCTGGTACCTGGAGTCCACCTGGTTCCTGGAGTTTACCTGGTACCTGGAGTCCACCTGGTTCCTGGAGTCCACCTGGTACCTGGAGTCCACCGAGTTCCTGAAGTCCACCTGGTTCCTTGAGTCCACCTGGTTTCTTGAGTCCACCTGGTACCTGGAGTTTACCTGGTACCTGAAGTCCACCTGGTTCCTGAAGTCCACCTGGTTCCTGAAGTCCACCTGGTTCCTTGAGTCTACCTGGTTCCTGAAGTCCACCTGGTTTCTTGAGTCCACCTGGTACCTTGAGTCCACCTGGTACCTGAAGTCCACCTGGTTCCTGAAGTCCACCTGGTTCCTTGAGTCTACCTGGTTCCTGAAGTCCACCTGGTTTCTTGAGTCCACCTGGTACCTTGAGTCCACCTGGTACCTGAAGTCCACCTGGTTCCTGAAGTCCACCTGGTTCCTTGAGTCTACCTGGTTCCTGAAGTCCACCTGGTTTCTTGAGTCCACCTGGTACCTTGAGTCCACCTGGTACCTTGAGTCCACCTGGTACCTGAAGTCCACCTGGTTCCTGAGGTCCACCTGTTTAGCTGAAGTAAAGATGTGCAGTAAAGACGGTCAGAAGACATGTGTCTCCAGCACCTGGACCCACCTGGACCAGAACCGCAGGACTCTTAGAGGTTCAGACGTTATATTTCTGTGCAGGTTTCTGGTTCCTCCTCTTCTAAAACCTCCTCCTCCTCCTCAGGTGGACGTTTTATCTGCCAGGTGATTAATTTGTTCCAGGTGCGATAATCCATCACTAGCTGCACAAAGAATAATTCCAATATTTCCCATGATGCCTCTCTGTGCGCCTGCAGCGGCGACATTCGTCTCATTTATCAGCTGACAAGCTTTAAGCTACAGAACCCCCCCCCCGCAGGTTTGTGGTTTTTGTGTTTAAACTTTGTGTTTATTTGTTAAATCTGTTTTTTAGAGCCTGTATTGTTATTTTCTGCTGCCTCCAGGGTTTGAGTTTGATCTTCTGCTCATCTTTCATCTGTTTGTTAGCACCTGTAGTTGCTGTTCATGGCAGCTGGTTTTAGGGGCGGAGTCAGACGTCTGACTCCTCCCTCTCAGGCTCAGCAGCACAGCAGACGTCCTCCTCCTCTTCGTCCTCTCTCATCCGTCAGGTGGACGTAGCGAGGGTTTCCCCAGGAAGACTGATTAATTAAACCGCCGGCAAGAAGCTGAACTCTGCTGCTGGAGGTGATTAATTAAGGTGATTAATTAAGGTGATTAATTAAGGTGATTAATTAAGAGGAGCAGCAGATGAAAGTCTGAGCCTGAGGCTTCGTCTGGATCCTCTGATAAAACATCCGTCTCATCCTTCATTTCACCGCCAGGGAACCTGGACTTTTACCTCAGATCTGTTTAGAGCGCTGACCTCTGATTGGACGAACAGACGACCAGTCAGTCCCACCTACGCTGACTGATGGTCGTCCAGATGTTGTCTGCATCTGCAGCGCTGCAGGTAACAGGAAGTGTCGACGCCTTTCAAGCCTCTTTATCGTCTTTTAGCAGGAACTGACGTTGCTTTTTTTCAGATTTGATGTCAAAATCGAGAATTAAGGACAAAAATTAGCATTTTTGCGACAAGTTACAATAAATAAATAAGTAAATGTGTGATTTTAGAAAATAAAGTTACAGATTTGCAAAAGTCAATATTTTACAACAAAAAGTTGCAATATTAAATTAAAAAAAATTAGGGTTTTATAACCAAATGTCGTGACTGGAGGATAAAAATTAGTTGTACGATATTTTCAGTTTTGCACCAAACAGTCATAATGTTATGTCAGAAAGATTTCATAACAAAGGAAGTTATTTTGAGAACAAAAAAATACTGAAAGAATTACAGCAAAAATTCTCGGTTTTAGAACATGAAGTTGTAACTTTATCAAATTCACAATTTTAGAATAAAAAAAAAAATAGCAATCAAAAGTTGTCATTTTACGTAAGTCGTAATTTTACTACAAAATGTAATTTTACTGCAATGTTAAGTTCAAAAAGCCTAAAGTTTGCAAACATCTGTGATTTTATGGAAAAATTTAATTATGAATTTCCATTTAGTCGATATTTTACTACAAAAAACCATCTTGATTTTAGACCGTAAAGTTGTTCTTTACAAAGTTGCGATTTTACCAAAGTGGACATTTTTCTCCAAAAAGTTTCAATAATAAGCTGAGAAGTCACAAGATTTTAAAAATCTGTGATTTATGGAAAATGTGGTAATTATAGGACATAAAGTTTCAATTATACAAAATTTGCAATTTTGCGACATAAATTTGTAATTTTGTGTCAAGAAATCACAATTGTTGAGAATTTTAATGATAAAAATTTGTGATATTCCAAAACTTTTACAGGAAAAAGTCTTGATTTTAGGATGTGAATCTGAAATTGTACAAAATTCACAACTTTATAATTAAATTTATTACTATTTTATGTCACAATTTGCTATTTTGCAAAAAAGCAAATTTCAATTTTTTTTACAATAAAAATAAATAGCCATTTTAAATGTAAAATTTGTGTTTGTAAATCTTGTGGGTTTTATTGGTGGATCATTTTAAATTATTTTGTCTGAATGTTTGAGCTCATTGTGGAAAATGCATCTGAAGGTTTGGTTAAAAGTTTGAATTTAGAGACTTTAAAATAAAACTCTGCTTGAAACAGAAGTGTAGAAAACCAGTTTAACTGGTGCTCACCGGTTATTTTAACTCTGGATGGTTTCATTGGAGACAAAATGACTTAATTATTGTCCAAAACAAAAAGGACAAAGTTTGAACTTGTGGACGGTGAAGCTTTCACTTTGGCTCAGTGGATCCTGACAGAAAGGAAGAAAACTGACAACCAGTTTTAAAAACCGCCAAAGCGTCACCTTAGATAACCATCAGAACCGTTCACTGAGGTTGACCTCGGTTTGTTTGAAGCTGAGTGTTTTTGTCGTTGGGAATCAATGAGAAGCTTGATGAGCTCATCTAACTGGAGCCCGAGGCGGCGGTAACGTTACACCAACAGTTAGTTTGACCCTTCGGCCTTTAAAGGGTTGCCAGTCCTGCAGAAAATCCTGTCCTCTGTGGGAACTTGGAGAACCAGGAGACCAGCAGATGTTGCTCAGACAGCTAAGGTAGAACTCTGAGCTCATCTTCAACCAACGCTGGACAGGTTCCAGGGTTGGTTGAAGATGAGCAACCAACCAACCAACCAACCCTGGACAGGTTCCAGGGTTGGTTGAAGATGAGCAACCAACCAACCAACCAACCCTGGACAGGTTCCAGGGTTGGTTGAAGATGAGCAACCAACCAACTAACCAACCCTGGACAAGTTCCAGGGTTGGTTGAAGATGAGCAACCAACCAACCAACCAACCCTGGACAGGTTCCAGGGTTGGTTGAAGATGAGCAACCAACCAACCCTGGACAGGTTCCAGGGTTGGTTGAAGATGAGCAACCAACCAACTAACCAACCCTGGACAAGTTCCAGAGTTGGTTGAAGATGAGCAACCAACCCTGGACAGGTTCCAGGGTTGGTTGAAGATGAGCAACCAACCAACCCTGGACAGGTTCCAGGGTTGGTTGAAGATGAGCAACCAACCAACCAACCAACCCTGGACAGGTTCCAGGGTTGGTATAAGATGAGCAACCAACCAACCAACCCTGGACAGGTTCCAGGGTTGGTTGAAGATGAGCAACCAACCAACCAACCAACCCTGGACAGGTTCCAGGGTTGGTTGAAGATGAGCAACCAACCAACCAACCAACCAACCCTGGACAGGTTCCAGGTTGGTTGAGGATGAGCAACCAACCAACCAACCCTGGACAGGTTCCAGAGTTGGTTGAGGATGAGCAACCAACCAACCAACCCTGGACAGGTTCCAGACAACATCTGGATATCCAGAGGAAGGGTCTCCTGGTGGAGGCAACACCAAAAACACTACCTGAAACCGGACCCAAGACTAACTGTACCGATTCTGACCTGAACCCGGAGTCACGTCTTGTGAATGGACCCGAGACCCGATTCGGGTCGGGTCGGAACCTCGGGTTTTCAGGAGACCTCTAACGTGCAACTTTATTAGTAGCGTCCTTGTAGCGTCGCACCAACATCGGAACATCGGTAACATCCTTCGGAAAGACACTTTCTGAAGACGTTTTTTTTAAACTCATTTTTCCACGTGACCCAGAACCAGGTCTGGGAGTCTGTCATGGGTCAAGAGTCATAGACGGGTACAATGGAGAGAATCCGGTCACTTTTTTAAGAATAAAACATCATTTAGACTCGGATAATAAATCCAACGGTTCTGGGCCGGGGACCAGGGGTCGGGGACCCCTGCCATAGAGGCAGCAGGAACGTTGGACTGGGTTAGGGTTAGGTCTGGGGACGAAGACCTGAGCTACAAACAGTCCTGAATGGGACGTAACTGAAGGGACATGTCCTCTGAGACTAGACCTGTCAGTCAATTACATCTTCTAATTGCAATTAATCGATAGATTTTCATAGTTAACTTGCGATTAATCGCGATTAATCACACAAATAATTTCTCTAAAGTTCTGTTTATCCATCCATCCATGGGGTCCACAGGGTCACGGGGATCTGCTTTAGTTTTTTTAAGCCTTTATTTTGAAAACAGGAAGTCCACCAATGCTGCCGTACACTTTAGGTCTTAATTCTTCAGCTTCTTAGTGTATTTTTGTCGGAGCTGCTGCTTGCAGTTTTGAAGCAATACGTTAATTTGCTGCATTGCGTAATATGCCATCCCTACAACTCCACGGCTTTAGCAGCAGGTACTCAGAAGGACATTCATTCAGCGCTGTTCCTGAGAGTTTTAGCCACGCCCACTGAGAGTTCTAGCCACGCCCACTGAGCTTGGAGGGTTGATGACACTGGTGAAATGTCTGGCATACTTACATCTACAAAATGATACCAACCTGGATGAAATCGGTGCCGTTTTAATGACGCTAATAAAGTTTAAAGCGAATGTCGGCTGTGAAACTAACTTTATCGTCCAGCAGTGGAAACTCGATTCACAGAGGCAGTAAATACTAATAACCTTTTTCTGGTCAACAGACACATCTGGCAGCACCTTAAGCTAAACTAAACTACGTTCCGTTCACACGTTGACTGGAAATACACTGATTGGCCAAAGGTCAAATTTACAGAAACGTGTCAGTTAATCTACATTAAAAAAAATAGTGGCATTAAACAGAATTTGCGTTAACACGTTATTAACACTTTATTAACTGGTGCTCACCAGTTATTTTAAATCACGTTATTAACGCGTTATTACCGTTAATAAAACATTAATTATGCGTTTATAACGGTATTAACGTGTTAACTTTGACAGCTCTACTTGACTGTCACGCTCAAACAGGAAGTAAATCAATGAGCAATAAAACCAGAGACGAAGGAATATGAGAAATGAAGAGCAGAAGTGAGAAAAACTGAATGACAAATCCAAAACCGTGACTCAACGTTCTGCAGCGGGAAAGACTGTTGAGATGATTGATTGTTGAGGAGTTGAAAACATTCAAGACCGGCGCCAGTTTTCCCAGGAGCTTCATTACTTTGTCATGTCCTCCAACCGTCCACATGTGTCTTCCAGCTGAAAGGAGACCCGAGCTGAACTTTATCTTTGGACAAACTGGTGCTGACATTCATCACTGAGGTCATCAGGTGGGCGGGAACAGAGCCGACTTGTTTCTATGAGGACTTTTCAACCCTGAACCGGTCCGAACATCGCGGTCTCTCCGTCCTGACGGTGTTTCCACATCAGCAGGTTGGAGGTGAAGCACCTTGTTTCAATCAGCTGTAATAATTGATCAGTTGTGGCCTGAGCGCCGGATGCTCCTGTTTCAAGGTTCACGGCTGAGGCCGGTGTGAGTTTATGGATTAACTATGAACCTCTGTCGTCGTTCATCCTTCGTCCATGATTCCTCTTGTTCCTGTCAGGTTTTATAGTGTCTTTCTTTATCGCCCGTTGTTTTTCATTTCCCTCTTTTTACTTTGAAAAGAAGCAGTTATTGAATGTGCAGAGGTCCTGAAATCACTGCTGGGAAAATGTTTGGCCTGATGACACAAGTAGGAGCTCATTTTAGACCTTAATGCTCCTTATGATTTTGTTGCCGTTTTCTGTGAATTTTTTTAATGTACATCTTTGTTGTTTTGTGTGTTTTGTCGCAGCTGTCTTGGTCAGGTTGAATGGAGGTTAATTTTTAACAGCGGTTGGCACGAGGTCGCCGTCGCTCAGCTAACATAACATCCCTCGATCATCAGCCCGACTTCCTTAAATAAACTCAGCCTGGAAGACGGATCGTTGGCAGCAGAGGTCTAAGACATTTACTTTGAGTTTTATTTTACAACCTCAATTACAAAACAAGCTATTTTTTAAATCCCATAAACCCACGTTTTTGTCACCACAGAACATAGAAACCATGTCAGCGGTTGAAAGTGAGACATTTCACCGTTTCATGGGAAGCATTCGCTCATTTTGAATCTGACCGTAGTCTGAGAGCAGAGTTGACTGGAGGTTAAAGCTCCGTCACATCTGGAAACATCAGCGCTGAAGGTTCATACAGGTTTTAGAGCAACATGCCGTGCATCATTGCATTGGCTTGCATTGTTTCCTTGCATCGTTGCGTTGCATCGTTGCGTTGCATCGTTGCGTTGCATCGTTGTTGCATCGTTGCGTTGCATCGTTGCGTTGCATCGTTGCGTTGCATCGTTGCATTGCATCGTTGCCTTGCATCGTTGCCTTGCATCGTTGCCTTGCATCGTTGCGTTGCATCGTCGCGTTGCATCGTCGCGTTGCATCGTCGCGTTGCATTGCATCGTTGCGTTGCATCGTTGCGTTGCATCATTGCGTTGCACCGTTTCGTTGCATCATTGCGTTGCATCGTTGCGTTGCGTTGCACCGTTGCGTTGCATCGTTGCGTTGCATCGTTGCGTTGCATCGTTGCGTTGCATCGTTGCGTTGCATTGCATCGTTGCGTTGCATCGTTGCGTTGCATCGTTGCGTTGCATTGCATCGTTGCGTTGCATCGTTGCGTTGCATCATCGCGTTGCGTTGCATTGCATCGTTGCGTTGCATCGTTGCGTTGCATCATCGTTTGCATCGTTGCAAATCGTTGCGTTGCATCGTTGCGTTGCATCGTTGCGTTGCCTTGCACCGTTGCGTTGCATCGTTGCGTTGCATCGTTGACTGGGATATGCTTCCGGTTTGCCCAAGCGCTGGCGTCCGTTGGCGTGCACAACCAGCTGTGTTGTGAACGTTTCTTGGTTGAGTCCTTCGGGCAGCATGTGTGATATCGAAGGTCTCAGAGACAAACCGAGAGTCTGATGCCGGAGAGGAAGTTGGTGTAATTATCTGGTTGCCATCACAGCAGAGGAAACAACACTGGCACAGTTGGAGACGCTGAGTTCGGCTGTTGAAGCTCTGCTGTCGTCGCTCATTTCGCCGATGTTGTAAACTGAAACACCACGATGTCGACTTGATGCATCAGACCGCCATCCTCGTTCGATATCACAGGTAACTGCAGCAGAGCTCTCTGACCGCCCACTGCACCGCCTACGTTCCAGGCCTTAACCAACCCGCTGAAACATCTGGCAGCCTGGACGGCAGTCCTACCGCTCCTCTTTGATACAAAGAATCAGTCTGGTTCATCTGGATTGGACTTTGATTCACACCAACGGGCCTGGAAGAACCCGCCTCTGGACGCCACTGTATAGACGTACAACCAGTCAGAGGAGGGAAGCCTGTGATGTAGCCGCGATGACCACCAGACTGGTATCATCAAAGGACATCCTGCAGTGGAGCAGGAAACTGGACCTTCACCTGAGGTGTTCTGGGTAATTCTGCAGCGGTCGTTCTCCTAAATCGCAGCTGTTTCTCTGGACACTTCCAGACTTGTCTCCCCATTCGAAGTGTGGGTCTGACACATCTGAAACCCTCGGAAACCCTCGGAGGTGCTGCTGCACGTCCAGGAAACCAGATCTCTGGAGTGAATTTAATCGTGAAGTCTGTGAGAAACAAAGAAGATCCAGATCTGGTCTGAGGATCTCCTGCAGACCAGAGTGGACCAACGTTCCCACCAGCTGGTCCCTCAGTTCCTGGACATCTGTCACCTGAAGACGGTAGTAAACATCACCCTGAATCAGTGCTTTTGAAATTCATAATGACCTCTTTTTATTTCCTTCAGATGGCTTTTGGCTGCTGATGGAAGGAGAAATTACAGCTTTTAATGCTGCTGAGTCTTTTAGAGACTGAATAGAGGTGCAGTAGAACCGTGACTCTCCCGCCTACCAGCACCGCTTGACCCGAGTTTGATTTCTGCATCTGGAGACGTGAGACTAACATGACAGGCTGACAGCAGCTCTGCCTCTGATCACGCTCCACGAACACACGTGTCCAAGGAAACGTCCGTGTTCCCATCAGTGAGGCGGTCTGGGTTGAATCAGGAGACGGGAAAGACCAGAAACACACCGGGCTGAACACGTGAAACTGTTTAACGGGGTCTCGCACGCATCATCGCAGGGGCCTCTGGGCGACGGGGCCGAGGGATCCATAACAACTCCAGCTTTCACACTCTGCTAATGACTTCCAGAAGACGCTCGATGAGGACCAGAGACCAGGGAACACCAGCGCTGAGACAAGCCAACGGCTCTGAAAGACTCCTCTGCGTCAGGAGAGGCTAACTGCGCCGTGTCCGTCTTTACGAAGTTTATTTCATAATAAAAATCAGCATCAATCAGTAACTAAAAGGCTGCGAGCCATTTATCCAACAAGCTGATGCCACCCAACCCCATCAGGACTGGGATAGCTAGCTAACGCTGCCAGTTCTCGTCCCAACTGAACGCTGCCGGTCCTCGTCCTAGCTAACGCTGCCGGTCCTCGTCCTAGCTAACGCTGCCGGTCCTCGTCCTAGCTAACGCTGCTGGTGCTCGTCCCAGCTGAACGCTGCCGGTCCTCGTCCCACCTGAACGCTGCCGGTCCTCGTCCTAGCTAACGCTGCCGGTCCTTGTCCTAGCTAACGCTGCCGGTCCTCGTCCCACCTGAACGCTGCCGGTCCTCGTCCCAGCTGAACGCTGCCGGTCCTCGTCCTAGCTAACGCTGCCGGTCCTTGTCCTAGCTAACGCTGCCGGTCCTCGTCCCACCTGAACGCTGCCGGTCCTCGTCCCAGCTGAACGCTGCCGGTCCTCGTCCCAGCTGAACGCTGCCGGTCCTCGTCCTAGCTAACGCTGCCGGTCCTCGTCCTAGCTAACGCTGCCGGTCCTCGTCCCAGCTGAACGCTGCCGGTCCTCATCCTAGCTAACGTTGCCGGTCCTCGTCCCAGCTGAACGCTTCCGGTCCTCGTCCCAACTGAACGCTGCCGGTCCTCGTCCCAGATGAACGCTGTCGGTCCTCGTCCCGGCTGAACGCTGCCGGTCCTCGTCCCGGCTGAACGCTGCCGGTCCTCGTCCCGGCTGAACGCTGCCGGTCCTCGTCCTAGCTAACGCTGCCGGTCCTCGTCCCAACTGAACGCTGCCGGTCCTCGTCCCAGATGAACGCTGTCGGTCCTCGTCCCGGCTGAACGCTGCCGGTCCTCGTCCTAGCTAACGCTGCCGGTCCTCGTCCCAACTGAACGCTGTCGGTCCTCGTCCCAGATGAACGCTGTCGGTCCTCGTCCCGGCTGAACGCTGCCGGTCCTCGTCCTAGCTAACGCTGCTGGTCCTCGTCCCAACTGAACGCTGCCGGTCCTCGTCCCGGCTGAACGCTGCCGGTCCTCGTCCTAGCTAACGCTGCCGGTCCTCGTCCTGGCTGAACGCTGCCGGTCCTCGTCCCGGCTGAACGCTGCCGGTCCTCGTCCTAGCTAACGCTGCCGGTCCTCGTCCTGGCTGAACGCTGCCGGTCCTCGTCCCGGCTGAACGCTGCCGGTCCTCGTCCTAGCTAACGCTGCCGGTCCTCGTCCCGGCTGAACGCTGCCGGTCCTCGTCCTAGCTAACGCTGCCAGTCCTCGTCCCAGATGAACGCTGCAGGTCCTCGTCCCAGCTCTGCTCGTTGGGCTGCTGTTGACCAGTGACAGATTTATTCTGGACCAAAAATGCTGCAGTCTCAGCAGCAGCAGATGTTTCTGGCGTGTTTCGGTCCCAGCAGCTGTGGCAGCGTCTCTCTGGTGCCGTTCCCTGAACCACTGGACTCTAAATAGTTTGGAAGTGGGTTTTAAAAACTACTCAGATTGATGTGCAGCAACAGTTGCTTCTCTAAGATCATAGCTGATGATGTTCCTCCTTGGCATTGTGTGTGTTGGCGCGCACCTGAACGCTCCAGACCTTAGAAGCAGAGCTTCAGCTCATGTGGAGCTAACTGGCTAATTAGCAACGTCTCGTTTCATCGTTGAATCCTCCGTCATTTTCAGGACCTCAACTAAAGTGAAACCAAGAACAGTTGTTCTCAGTTGTTCTCAGAGGTGTCCCATCATGCATCTGAGCGAAGACAACAGCGCTGAGAGGTGTCCCATCATGCATCTGCGCGAAAACAACAGCGCCGAGAGGCGTCCCATCATGCATCTGAGCGAAAACAACAGCGCCGAGAGGTGTCCCATCATGCATCTGAGCGAAAACAACAGCGCTGAGAGGTTTCCCATCATGCATCTGCGCGTAAACAACAGCGCCGAGAGGTGTCCCATCATGCATCTGCGCGAAAACAACAGCGCAGAGAAGTGTCCCATCATGCATCTGCGTGAAAACAACAGCGCCGAGAGGTGTCCCATCATGCATCTGTGCGAAAACAACAGCGCCGAGAGGTGTCCCATCATGCATCTGAGCGAAGACAACAGCACTGAGAGGTGTCCCATCATGCATCTGAGCGAAGACAACAGCACTGAGAGGTGTCCCATCATGCATCTGAGCGAAGACAACAGCGCTGAGAGGTGTCCCATCATGCATCTGAGCGAAAACAACAGCGCCGAGAGGTGTCCCATCATGCATCTGAGCGAAGACAACAGCGCCGAGAGGTGTCCCATCATGCATCTGAGTGAAAACAACAGCGCCGAGAGGTGTCCCATCATGCATCTGAGTGAAGACAACAGTGCCGAGAGGTGTCCCATCATGCATCTGAGCGAAGACAACAGCGCCGAGAGGTATCCCATCATGCATCTGCGCGAAAACAACAGCGCCGAGAGGTGTCCCATCATGCATCTGAGTGAAGATAACAGCGCCGAGAGGTGTCCCATCATGCATCTGAGCGAAAACAACAGCGCTAAGAGGTTTCCCATCATGCATCTGAGTGAAGACAACGGCGCCGAGAGGTGTCCCATCATGCATCTGAGTGAAGACAACAGCGCCGAGAGGTGTCCCATCATGCATCTGAGTGAAGACAACAGCGCTGAGTGGCGTCCCATCATGCATCTGCGCAAAAACAACAGCGCCGAGTGGCGTCCCATCATGCATCTGCGCAAAAACAACAGCGCTGAGAGGTGTCCCATCATGCATCTGAGCAAAAAACAACAGCGCCGAGAGGTTTCCCATCATGCATCTGAGTGAAGACAACAGCGCCGAGAGGTTTCCCATCATGCATCTGAGCGAAGACAACAGCGCCGAGAGGTCTCCCATCATGCATCGGAGCGAAAACAACAGCGCCGAGAGGTGTCCCATCATGCATCTGCGCGAAAACAACAGCGCCGAGAGGTGTCCCATCATGCATCTGCGCGAAAACAACAGCGCCGAGAGGTGTCCCATCATGCATCTGAGCGAAAACAACATCTTTTCCAGCCTGCATCAACAGCAGCTTCTGTCTCGTGTCTCTGCAGCAGCGTTTACTCTTCAGCTTCTCTTTTCTCAATAACGAGGAAAGAATCCGCCGTTTTCCTCGTGGTGTCGGTCTGAGTTATAACCCTGCAGACTTTAACGCCCCCCCCCCCCCCCCCCCCCCCCCCCCATCGCTCTGAGACTTTATTGCTGCCAGTCCAGACCCAACACAGCATGAAATTAGCTTCCACAGAACAGTTTTATCGTCGTTTATCTGCTGTCGTTTAATTGAACCGGAGCTCAAACTGGGACTGGACTGAACTCTGTAATCACTTAATTACAACGTCGAGCCGTTAAAAGAGATGTACTCTGCCCTTTTTAAGAAGGAGAAAGAAAAAAAAAAACAAGCTGGCGCAATTTCCTGCAGTCTGAATAAAACACTTTGGTCAGAATACCACAGAGACCTGCAACTGCTCCTTATTTTTAATTATAACTTTATGGCTGTTTCCACAGCAGCAGGTTTAGGAGCTGGACTGAAGAGGCCGAGGGGTCCAAGAGCACAATCAGTCTTTCAGATGTTCTGGTCGGGTCCAAAACTAACTGGAACCAACATTCAGAACCAAGACTGACCTGCAGGTTGTCCAGGTTCCTCCCTCGCTGTCTCTCTGCTCACGTTAACGTTTCCATCTCCAGGAGATGAACCGAAGTGATTTAATGTGGCGCTGAAGAGTAGGCGGGGCTCCAGCAGGCCCCTCCCCTCTGGGGATAATGAAGACCAGTTCAGCCGAGCTCCTCCGGCGGCTGCTGGAAACGTTAGACACCAACAAAGTGGATGCAGATGACTTTGACTGGGTTCCAGTCCAGGAACATTTCAGGCCCAACTGGCTTCGGTTCCCCTCATTCTTTATTACACCACAGAAGTGAAACGACATCTGGCCGAATCAGAAACGGTGGCTGCGCCTCTGCGGTCGTTAGTGGGATGTTTCCAAATATAAGGAACATTTTAAATCAGGAGCCAGCAGGCTTTGACCCGGAGGCGTGTTTTCTTTTTGGATATCCGTCTCTGACAGCAGAGCGTTGTGTTGGACAGGTGTTTGTTCAGACGGTGTGAAGAACCCCCGAGGGCTCGTCGCACCTGTGACAGGCTTGGACCGTTTCAACTGTAACCAAATAAACAGGGTTTACCCAAAGCTGCGCTCACGTCAGGAACAACACTCACGGTTAAAACCCTTCCTACCAGAACCCGTCTTCCAGAGTCCTGCTGGAAAACAACGTTCGGACGATGGAATCGTCGCAGCCAATAGAATCGATTACGAGTTTACAAACCCACATCACTTCAGGTATTATGCAATCACAGGCATGGAAAGATTACAGCCCTGATCATACACTTCCCCTTATCCGCTACCCACTAGCTGCTATCCACTAGCCGCTACCCACTAGCTGCTATCCACTAGCCGCTAGCCACTAGCTGCTATCCACTAGCCGCTAGCCACTAGCTGCTATCCACTAGCCGCTACCCACTAGCTGCTATCCACTAGCCGCTAGCCACTAGCCGCTACCTGCAAATTGCAGGTTTAGGAACCGAAGGAACCTCCGCTAACCACTAATACAATCTTCCACTTGCTACGGCTTGCGACTCTAGTGGTCGGTAGAGGAACTGCAGCCTCTAGTGGTCGGTAGAGGAACTGCAGCCTCTAGCGGTCGGTAGAGGAACTGCAGACTCTAGCGGTCGGTAGAGGAACTGCAGCCTCTAGTGGTCGGTAGAGAAACTGCAGCCTCTAGTGGTCGGTAGAGGAACTGCAGACTCTAGCGGTAGGTAGAGAAACTGCAGCCTCTAGTGGTCGGTAGAGGAACTGCAGCCTCTAGTGGTCGGTAGAGGAACTGCAGACTCTAGCGGTCGGTAGAGGAACTGCAGCCTCTAGTGGTCGGTAGAGAAACTGCAGCCTCTAGCGGTAGGTAGAGAAACTGCAGCCTCTAGTGGTCGGTAGAGAAACTGCAGCCTCTAGCGGTAGGTAGAGGAACTGCAGCCTCTAGTGGTCGGTAGAGGAACTGCAGCCTCTAGTGGTCGGTAGAGGAACTGCAGCCTCTAGTGGTCGGTAGAGGAACTGCAGCCTCTAGTGGTCGGTAGAGGAACTGCAGCCTCTAGCGGTCGGTAGAGGAACTGCAGCCTCTAGTCGGTCGGTCTAGAGGAACTGCATCCTCTAGTGGTCGGTAGAGGAACTGCAGCCTCTAGTGGTCGGTAGAGGAACTGCAGCCTCTAGTGGTCGATAGAGGAACTGCATCCTCTAGTGGTCAGTAGAGGAACTAGAACTTTTCTTTTTTTCCTGGATGCAGTCACTCTGGTTTCTAATGACATTAAATGAAGACATTTATTTCATCTTATTTATTCTCTTGACTATAAAAAGTATTTATAAAAACAATATTTACAGTTAAAAGCAACATACTGTACTCCCACATGCATTTGATATAACTTTATTAATTTAATCACTACAGGGTTAAAGTAAAGCTAACTCATGGACAGTCTGACTGCACATTATAAACACAAAAACATCTTTTGAGACTATTCCATAGTTTTTCAATTTTTTACTCAGATTGCAAACTGGCATAAAATCAACAAAGAAATAGCAAATAATTGTTGCAGGTTTTTTCATCTTTATTTCATCCTCTCTCTTTTTTGTCATCAAATATCAGCAGGAAAGCAATATATTCGTAGTTTTTGAAATTTTAAAGTGGACAAAATAAAAACAGTCACGTTTATTATGGAGGATTTAAATGAAATTTATTGTGAAAGACTGAATTAGCAGCTTCACTTCAGTCTGACTTCAAAAAACAAAGCTAAATAACAAAGTAAAGTTCTGAAACACTTAGAAGCCTAAAAATGACCAAAGAAGAGGTCACTTGTCATTTATTCAGCGATTTAAAAAAAAAAAAAAAAAAGTTTTGATAATTTTCAGTTCCGTGTTACGTTGTACCTTCAGCTTCTGCAGCATGTGTAAATTTACATATTTTAGTTTATCACCAGTTTCTCTTAAAAATGAGAGATATGATTCACATCTCACTGAGACTAACCAGTTAAAGCCACCCTATGTAGCAACACCACTTCTGACCACATACTTTCATATATATATATATATATAAATATATATATATATATATATCTACAGTCATGGAAAAAATGATTAGACCAGCTTGTTTTCTTCAGTTTCTTGTTCATTTTAATGCCTGGTACAACTAAAGGTACATTTGTTTGGACAAACATAACGATAACCACAAAGATTGCTCATAAGAGTTTTATTTAAGAGCTGATATCTTACCATTTTCCATGGTTTTCTTGATTATAACCTAAATCACTTAAGTTTTTACATCAATAGCTATGGCGTTGTACTGCCAAAAACACTGCTTTTATGCATTCAGTGTTTTCTTTTCTGCCTGTTTTAGTCACATGATGACGTTTAGTGGTACCAGGTATTAAAATGAACAAGAAAGTGAAGAAAAAATGGTGGTCTAATCATTTTTTCCATGACTGTATGTATATATATATATATATATATATATATATATATATCTATATATATATATATATATATATAGGTGTGTGTATGCATATATATGTGTGTATGTATGTATGTATCAGATCTATGTGCCCTTATATGGTCAGGTCATGGTGTTGCTGGCTTTAAAAGGGCTTTAAAACAGAACTTTGTAACATGAATAAAAATAACTTGTCTCCCCTGAGATGAAAACATGAGACAGCCTGTGAAGGATGAGTTGTGCCTGAGTGAAAACAACCAATCAGAGTCAGTCAGGACCACAGCGGAGAGGGAGGGGGCGGAGTCTGCACACTTCCAGCAACATGTCAGAAATTAAGAGGCTTCCCTTTGATCCACGACACGTTGCTGTGATGAGAAGAGCATGATGGGAGAACGGTTTCCTTTCACGAGAGGCCGTCCAGGACAAAGTTGACCAGTTCTGCTTTGTTTTCCCAGTCTGTCGCCGGAGGGATCCCCCTTCTAGAGGTCGCCCCTTCCTGGAGGTCGCCCCTTCCTAGAGGTCGCCCCCTCCTAGAGGTCGCCCCCTCCTGGAGGCCGCCCCCTCCTGGAGGTCGCCCCCTCCTGGAGGTCGCCCCTCCTGGGGGTCGCCCCCTCCTGGAGGTCGCCCCCTCCTGGAGGCCGCCCCCTCCTGGAGGCCGCCCCCTCCTCGCCCCCTCCTAGAGGCCGCCCCCTCCTGGGGGTCGCCCCCTCCTGGAGGTCGCCCCCTCCTTGAGGTCGCCCCCTCCTAGAGGTCGCCCCTCCTAGAGGTCGTCCCCTCCTAGAGGTCGCCCCCTCCTGGGGGTCGCCCCCTCCTGGAGGTCGCCCCCTCCTTGAGGTCGCCCCCTCCTGGAGGTCGCCCCCTCCTAGAGGTCGCCCCCTCCTTGAGGTGGCCCCCTCCTGGAGGTCGCCCCCTCCTAGAGGTCACCCCCTCCTAGAGGTCACCCCCTCCTAGAGGTCGCCCCCTCCTAGAGGTCACCCCCTCCTAAAGGTCGCCCCTCCTAGAGGTCACCTCTTCCTAGAGGTCGCCCCCTCCTAGAGGTCGCCCCTCCTGGAGGTCGCCCCTCCTGGAGGTCGCCCCTCCTGGAGGTCGCCCCTCCTGGAGGTCGTCCCCTCCTAGAGGTCGCCCCCTCCTAGAAGTCGCCCCCTCCTAGAGGTTGCCCCCTCCTAGAGGTCACCCCCTCCTAAAGGTCGCCCCCTCCTAGAGGTCGCCCCCTCCTAGAGGTCACCCCCTCCTAAAGGTCGCCCCTCCTAGAGGTCACCTCTTCCTAGAGGTCACCCCCTCCTGGAGGTCGCCCCTCCTGGAGGTCGCCCCTCCTGGAGGTCGTCCCCTCCTAGAGGTCGCCCCCTCCTAGAGGTCGCCCCCTCCTGGAGGTCGCCCCCTCCTGGGGGTCGCCCCCTCCTGGAGGTCGCCCCCTCCTGGAGGTCGCCCCCTCCTGGAGGTCGCCCCCTCCTGGGGGTCGCCCCCTCCTGGAGGTCGGCCCCTCCTAGAGGTCGCCCCCTCCTCGAGGTGGCCCCCTCCTAGAGGTCGCCCCTCCTAGAGGTCGCTCCCTCCTAGAGGTCGCTCCCTCCTAGAGGCCGCCCCCTCCTAGAGGTCGCCCCCTCCTGGAGGTCGCCCCCTCCTGGGGGTCGCCCCCTCCTAGAGGTCGCCCCCTCCTGGAGGTCGCCCCCTCCTGGGGGTCGCCCCCTCCTGGAGGTCGCCCCCTCCTAGAGGTCGCCCCCTCCTAGAGGTCGCCCCCTCCTCGAGGTGGCCCCCTCCTAGAGGTCGCTCCCTCCTAGAGGTCGCTCCCTCCTAGAGGCCACCCCCTCCTAGAGGTCGCCCCCTCCTAGAGGTCGCCCCCTCCTCGAGGTGCCCCCTCCTAGAGGTCGCTCCCTCCTAGAGGTCGCTCCCTCCTAGAAGTCGCCCCCTCCTAGAGGTTGCCCCCTCCTAGAGGTCACCCCCTCCTAAAGGTCGCCCCCTCCTAGAGGTCACCCCCTCCTAGAGGTCACCCCCTCCTAAAGGTCGCCCCTCCTAGAGGTCACCTCTTCCTAGAGGTCGCCCCCTCCTGGAGGTCGCCCCTCCTGGAGGTCGTCCCCTCCTAGAGGTCGCCCCCTCCTAGAGGTCGCCCCCTCCTGGAGGTCGCCCCCTCCTGGGGGTCGCCCCCTCCTAGAGGTCGCCCCCTCCTGGAGGTCGCCCCCTCCTGGAGGTCGCCCCCTCCTGGGGGTCGCCCCCTCCTAGAGGTCGCCCCCTCCTCGAGGTGGCCCCCTCCTAGAGGTCGCTCCCTCCTAGAGGTCGCTCCCTCCTAGAGGCCGCCCCCTCCTGGGGGTCGCCCCCTCCTGGAGGTCGCCCCCTCCTAGAGGTCGGCCCCTCCTAGAGGTCACCCTCCAGCCCCTCCAGCTTCACCTCCCTGTGAGAGTCTGAACTTGTTTCTTGTATCTCCTGAAGGAATCTGAGTTCCTGAACTGGAAAAGGCCTTTAACTGTGAGCTTCAAGTGTGTTTCAGATGTTCCTCAGAAGTGACTCCAAGTTGAAAACCTGTTCTCACATTCACATCACGGAGAAGGTTCGTGGCTGTCCTCTACTGTCCTTCTCCTTCACCTCCTCAAAAGTTCAGCGCCGTGTGGACATGCTCTTTCCCCACCCAGGCCCCTCCTCCTCCTTCTGAGGCTCCTCCCTCCTGGAGCAGGCGGTTCAGGATACTGAGGAGGCGCTGATGGATGTCCTGTCCTCCTCTGTCCTCCTCAGCGTCCTCCGGACCTTCATCTGTTTCGGAGCAGTCCTGCACGGCTCGCTGCAGCTCCACCTGTTCAGGGCAAACACATGGGCAGAATGAGACGGGCCCCAGAGGAGAACCTTGAGGTGCTCCGCAAGTGACTGGAGCAGCAGAGGAGCTTTACTCTACTCTACCCCTGACCCTACTTGATAGGGGTCAGAGGTCAGAGGTCAGAGGTCAGAGGTCAGGGGTGTACGTGGCTGAGGAAAAAACAAGAGGATGACACACTGAAATGGACTTAAGTCATAAATTAAATACAAACTGGCCTATTTTAATGTTTACTCTTATCAAAGCTATACATTTTATTTGTTTCAAAGTGGGCTACTTTATATTTGATCAATGTTTTACAAATAAGGGAATGACTCAAATAGACCTGAATGGTTCTTAGTTTAATTTCAAAGTATCTCTACACATGCCAGTGTTTTTCTTTCCTCTTTCAAAAGATTTAAGATTTAATATATTTACTGTCATGTCAACAAGTTCTGCTCCCAAACATCTACAGTACAGAAGCTAATATATAGTTTTTATAAAAGTTTAAGGTTTTGCTTTGTCATAACAGGTAAAAACAGCAATAAAATGTCAACAATTTTCTGTTTGTTGTTTTATAATTTCATAAATGCAACAAACTATAGTTCTTTTACAGTGGATGACAAAAAACATTGTAAATTAAAATTTAATTAGTATCTTGTATGACCTCCTTTTGCATTAAAAACTTTAAAACTCCCAAACATACTAGAAATAAGCTTTTAGATAAATTCAAATCCCTCTGTTTTTAGTATAACTAGATATAAAACTTCATACACCGTTAACTTCATTTTAAGGGTCAAACAGGTTTTTTAGCTCCAGATTAATTCTATTAAGGGGAGAAGAACTAAAAATGTATCTTTCGTTTTGCAAAATTGAGCCTTTTTAGTAAAAAGGACAACATTTTGACTTTTGCAAAATCAAAACATTTTGGCATAAAATTACAATTATTTGTGACTCCTGTGTATTTAATACTTTCTCTTCTGAAATCAAGAATTTATACTGTAAAATAACCAAAAAAAAAACCAAACATTTTTTGCAAATTCACATCTTTTTAACTTAATCTTGCAGCTTTTTGTCTGAAAATATTAACAACAAAAATCAGACATTTTTGTTGTAAAATCACGACAGTAATACCACAACTTTTTTTTGTCAACAGCAAATTTTTGTTTTAAAATCTAAAATTTTTGCAAAATCGCACATTTTGGCCAAAAGAATTACTGACTTTTTGATGTAAAAATCTAAACTTTTTGACATAAAATTACAACTAATTGTGAATTTTGTGTATTTACAGCTTTCTTTTCTAAAATCAAGAATTTTTACTGTAAAATAACCAAGAAAAACCAAACATTTTTTGCAAATTCACATCTTTTTAACTTAATCTTGCAGCTTTTTGTCGGAAAATATTAACAACAAAAATCAGACATTTTTGTTGTAAAATCACGACAGTAATACCACAACTTTTTTTCATCAACAGCAAATTTTTTTTTTTAAATCTAAAATTTTTGCAAAATCGCACATTTTGGCCAAAAGAATTACTGACTTTTTGATGTAAAAATCAAAACTTTTTGACATAAAATTACAACTAATTGTGAATTTTGTGTATTTACAACTTTCTTTTCTAAAATCAAGAATTTTTACTGTAAAATATAAAATATTATAAAATACTCACATGGCAGAATTATGCTTTTTTGTTTTTCTGCTGTAAAATCCAAAATTTGGAAATGTCACAAATTTTTGTTGTATAAAGCAATTCAGGATTTATTTTTAAATGTAACTTCTTGAATTTATGTTAAAAAAATATTCATTTTAAGTTAAAACAATGACTTCATGCGCTAAAATCACTTATTTTTTTCTTTCAGTTGTCAGATTTTGCAAAATCATGACTTTTTGATATCAGATCACAATTTTGTGTTGTATATTTTTGAGATGGAAAAGTGTTGCTGTTCATCTGAGGTTCATTTATCTTCTCTAGATTTCATTCACTTTGGATTCTCATCAGTTTGATTGTTAAGTTTATATGAAATAGAAACAATCTTTGGCTTTAAGCTTTGCTACGTCACAGTTTTCCCAAACCTCACCTGCAGGGGGAGCCCTGCTTTGGCCCCGAGCAGCGTGGGAGAAAACCAGGGCCGGAAAATCTTCTCACAAATCACCTGCAGACCAAGAGGGAATAAAGAAACAAAGGATAAATGAAAATATGGAACAAAGAAAGACAAAAAAAAAACACATTTGACCAAACAAGTGATGAGAAGTTTTAATTTATCAAATGTGTATAAAGGCATCAACGAGAGCAGAGAAGGAAGGAAATGAAGCAGAAAAACAAAAAGAAAGAAAAGAGGACCGGACGGTTTCATCTTTATGCAGACGACACTTGACTTTTCATCGGCGAACAAACAAACGCAGATAACGACACAATGACTTCTTTCTCCGAGGAGATGAGCGGCGGGCAGAAGGTCGTCGCGGGTCGACCTCAGGAGACACCTGCGGAGCCTCCCGTCGACCAATGGCAGAGCGGCGTGTCATCCACATGTCAGCAGGCCCGGTCGTCACTCATCTTCGTTTTCTTCTCCTCCTCTCTTCTTTCTCGCTTTGTTCTTCGCTTCCTTTGTTGTTTGCTGCTCGTCATCTCTTTTTTTTCCCTGTTCCTTCTGTTTATTCATCGTAGTAAAATTTCTCTGGTTACGGTTTACAATTTAAATGATGGTTTTCATCGTTTGCGCTTCCCTCCGTCTCGTATTCACGCATTCGCCTCTGATGAATGCAGGTTTCTGGTGTCATGTGACATGTGATACAGGAGGTGATGAGAGTTGGCCCGCTTGTTGTCACGGTGATGGCGGCGTTGACGGGGATGTACGGCTCGTGTTTTTGTGCTCCGGGTTTCTCTGGACGGGTCTGCCGGCCGACGCCCCGTCAGGGAGCTGAAGACAAATCTAAGGGCCCCAAAGCTGATAGAGGCTCCCAGAGATGAGAGCGATCATCAGTGATAGTAGCGTCCCCCGATATTCAGGGCTCAGTCTTATCTGAGTAACAACACGAGTAACAGACAGAAATATCGTGTCGTGTTAGCTTGATCACTGTGGATGAAAAAGGGACAAAACTGCTCAGTTTCTTTTAAAAGTCGACCATTTTATTCACTGAACTCGTCTTGTTTTTATCTTATTGTTGGCGTCGCCACGTCGCTAATATCAGCCGTGACAAACGCAGCGAACACAGACAGGTTTTCTTTCCTGTCGTGACCCGTTTGGGCTCCGCGGTCCCGTTAGCGGTGGTGGTGGTGAACTTAAAGTGTTTGTTGACAGCACATCTGTGGCCGGAAAAAAAGATTAGAGCGAACGACGGAGAGTTGCACGTTCACCGTCCAATAACGTGCAGAGTTATTCTATATCACTATAAAATTATTATTTTATCATTATTCTGATGTTGCAGTCCTTATTATTATTATTATTATTATTATTATTATTAATAATAATCAACAGATATTATTTTACACAATGATTATAATATCTGTTCAAATAATGATAATTAACTAAAAGATAACTGTGGCCCACTTTAATAAAAATAACTTCAAAATTTCAGAATTTCGTTTTGAACGAGTGAAGTGTTTTTAGAAAATATAAACACTTACAGGCAAAAATATATAATGTACATTCCAAATTACTAATGAGAAAAAAAAAACTAAACTTTTGAAATATTTTAAAATTAATGACACAAAGAGTAACATTTGGTTTAATTCGGTTTAAGGCATTTACACAGTTTTACTAACATGTAGGTGATTTGTGACAAAATACAACTGCATTAAAAATTCATGTTAAATGAAGACACAGACGAAAATATCAAAGAATAAATTTCACAGATTTGAATTACAATCTTATTGTGTTTGCAGTTTGCAGGATGTTTATGGTAAATTGTGAACAACCTTTCTTATTTTAGGTTTTAATGTCCAGACTAGATAAAAGCAGATGGTTCATCCTCCCAACGCGTCGTTAGCAGCGCGTCTTTAAAACGTCCGTCATCTGTTCCATTAAAGACCGACTTCCCACATCGTTTGAAGGAGCGAAGCGAAAGAAGAGCAATGAAAAAAAATGAAGAAAACACGACAGCCACAAATATTAATTATTCTTATTAACACATTTTTATCTGCTTTATTGCTTTTTTGACTTTGTGTAATTTTCCATAAAAGACTGAACCATGATTTAGAAAATGGTACAGAATTTAATTTTATTACTATTTTAAGAGCTAAAAAAGAAAAATACGTCTTTATTACAATAAATTAATCTAATTATATACAAACATTTTAAAACCTTGAATGAGCCTGGGTTTATATTGAATATTCAGATTTCTTTATCGATATATTTTTATTACTTCAGTTTAGTTTATTCCAACATGTCTATTTCAATTCACAACAAAAGTATTTTTTCAGTCAGAAGAAAAATAAATAAATCCACTTCATTAAAGTCCAATTTACCTTCATTTAGTCCAAGTTCAAAATTCAAATAACTCATTATTACTAAAGTGAAGTAAAGAAAAATTAGTATTTTATATGTTAGAGAACTAATTTATTTTAACTTTCGCGTTAATGTTTCCACAGGGTTCAAAACAGAAATATCTAAAAAATAAAATTAAAAAGTACAAAAAAGGAGGAAAGAAACCCGAAGTTTCATCAAAATAAAAAGAATTTTAATGACACGTGTCAAAACAAACGGTTTCCTCTGAAACTCACGTTCACGGTGAAGTTCGATGCTTTTTCACGCGCGGCTTCATCATTGATTTCAAACACGCGGGTTTCTCCTCCACAGACGTGATTAACATTCCACACGTAGCTTTTTTTCTTTTCTTTTTTCTTTTTTTTTCCAGGTGGATAATTAAAGGCTGTGACAGACTAATCACCCAGAATCCTTCTGGAGACGGAGAGAAACAGGCCTGCGAGTTACCCGGAGGTTACGGGTAGTTTCTGCTTCAGCGGCAGAAACAGACACAACTTTTACACGATTAGATTTATCTGATCATTTAACAGTCCAAACGCATAAAAAGGAAAAAAAATCCTAACTGTGATCCTCTTTAATTTTCTGGCATTTGTCAAATTAGTTTCCTTTCAAATTTACCCGTACGGGTGAAATAAAAAGCTTTATGAGGCAACATTATAGATCTCATCCTTTACAGCAAAAGCTGATTTACAGCCCACATGTTGCTTTTCTTTTTCTCGTCTTTATTTGACTGGATAATTAAAGGATGTCACAGACTAATCACACAAATTTCTTTAGAGAACAAACCTGCCTTTTATCTGCATTTTATTGTGGAGGAGCGTCAAGCCTGAGGACGAGAGACCGAAACAACAGATAAAAGGATGAACTTTTTCTAAATCTGTGGATGCAGAATTATTCCTTCAGTTCTAGTTTTGACTTGTTTTTTTTTTTTTTTTTTTTAAGAGGATAATTTACGGTTGTGACGGACTAATCACCCAGAATTCTCCAGGAGTCTGAGAATAACAGACCTACAGTTTATCCGCGAGTTTCAAAGCATCAAATACGCGGACGTGTCGAGGCCTCCGGGGTTCTGTTTCAACAGCAGCGGTAGAAAAGACGGATAAAAGGACAAAGAAGAGGACATTTCCTTGATCTGGACATCCAGAAGAATTTCTACAGCTCTAGTTTCAACTCTCTCTTTTTTTTTTTCCATAAGTATATTTAAATGTGACAGACTAATCACCCAGATTTCTTCTCCATAAGAGAAACGAGCACAATTTACATCCAAGTTATTGTTTCTTGGGTTATAGTTTCAGTGTGTAAATAGGATTATTTAAAAAAAATATTTTTGTCAGTTGTAGTTTTAACTCTTCTTTTTGCAGGTTGATAATTAAAGCTACAGTTAGTTATTACCTGGAACTCCTCAGGTGTCATGGTTTGTGTCAACTATGTGAACATGTGGAGGCCGAGTTTCCGTTAAAACACCGAAAAACAGGTGAATGATTTTCACGTTTTCTGAATCTGTTTTTCAGCCTGTTTTCACTATTAAAACTTGTATTTTATGAGACACGTTTCCTTTAAATTCAGTGGTTCCCTGGTTTAACCATCAAACTGACTTTTACAAAGGTTTGATTGGAGGGTTTTATAAGCACGGTCGTGGTCTCACCTGCAGGTTGCTGTTCCTGCGGCGGGGGCTGCACCTGCGCTTGACGGGGTCGCACCTGGACAAGCAGTCGAAGAAGTTGCAGTCGTCGTCGCTGCTGCAGTTCTGCTCCAGGATGTCCCTCATCTTCGGCTCGAAGAACGCCATGTCCACGTCGATGGCCACCACCTGCAGGAGACGAGACATCCACCACAGCAAGCGTTAAAAGCCCTTCCCACGCAAGTCTTAAGAAGTCCCGATGAAGTTCCTACAAAGCAACAAATATGAGCAAATATCTCCAGACGTCATCGTGATCTTCCCAACTCATTGCCCCTGATGAGCAACAACAGTAGGTTATTCAAGTCACCAATTTTAATTGAATCTCAAAAGATTTGTTCACCAAGTTGTTGAGTTCTTGGTTGAAGCTCTGACTCATATCAGACTCGGTGAAGTGAAGCATGACTGAACGAGTCTTGATTCAGCTCATGAACCTTGCTATTAGCTCATAGCACATTTGGTTGTATGCGCTCGTATGTTCGGTGATCGGAGCACTGATCCTGATGCAGCTGCAACAAAGAAACTCTTTACTTTGTCGCATCGACGAACAATCAGATGTTGTGTTTGAGAAAGTGAAAACAACAGAGAACCAGGAGGTGTTTGTTCGTGACTGTAATGTTGGTGAAGGCGTGTCCTCCAGGGACAAGGAGATACTGATTCACAGTCATCTGTTTATAGAGGATCGTTGCTTCAGTCCAGTGTCCTCACCGTTGTCCACAATGAAAGAGAAGCATTCGCTTTGTTACTGCTTTGACAACCCTCTTAATACCTTCATGCTATGGCAGCGGTCCAAACACGTTGGCGTTCATTGGTGCCTGTCGGGTGTTTGTGAATGATATCCATGCGTGGAGACTCCTGTCTGACCTCATCTCACAACCTATCCATCACCATGACAACAAGAAAGGGGTGCGGTCCGATCCTTGATGCAGTCCCACTTCCATCAGGAAACATTTGTATAGAAGTGGTGCTCTGCGTTAGCATGTTTGACAGACAAACACATTCATCCATCTAACATAATGTGCCTCTACTTCAGCCTGTGTTTTGCTTTTCTTTTCTTTTTAATCGCTTGTCTGACTGACGTATCAGTTTAAATTCAGATGTGAACCAGCTCACCTTGTCAAAGCTGCTGCGTCCGAACGCTTGATGCTTTCAAACTTGATTTTTGTCCTGAAGTAAACACAGAACTCTTTGTTCGCTTATGTTGCCTTTAAGGCTTTAATGTTACCAAAACAGGCAAACATCAATAACTAATTACAGAATTGGATCTAATGATCCAGCAGTTACCAGGAGCCGGAGTACAGGGATATTCAGTTTGACTTCAGATGTTCGTGTTTGGCTCCGGCTCAGGAATAAAGAGCTGGTCTTGATTTCCCATCATGCAGGACCGAGTGTTTATTTTGCTTTTGCTTTGCCGTAAGCATTTGTATGAAGAGTGAAGCACTTTTTAAGTGTTTCCAGTCAAGACCAGACAGGAGCTGGATTTCATGGTTAAACTGAAAAACATGATAGTTTCTCCATAACATGTTAAATCTCACATTAATATTCACACTGCAGGTTAAATGAAATAAAATCCAGGGTTAGAGCCACAGTGGACCTTAGTAGGAGACAAATAAACCCCGGACAAACAAAGAAAGATGTTTTTCATTGTCTGGACAAAGTTATAAAACCATTTCCAAACAGTTTGAAGTTCAGGATTCTACAGTAATAGAGATTATTCACAAGTGGGAAACGTTCAAGACGGTACACTCTCAGAAAAGAAAGTACAGAATTGTACCTTTAGAGGTACAATGGCTTGTCACTGGGGCAGTACCCTCAGAAGGTACAGTTTTGTACCCTTTTGTACCTTTTGTACCCACTTGAGTACATATATGTACCTTTTGGACCATCAAAAAGGTACATATAGGTACCTTAAGGTCCAATAATTAACCCTAGGGGGTACATTTGTGTAGATTGTACCTCAGGGGACAAAAAAGGACTCATACTGTACCCCTATTTCTGAGAGTGTAGTCAGTCTTCCAAGAGGTGGACGTCCGATGGCTTTGATGTCCACCGTATGGACATCTGTGACAGAAAAAGAGAAAACTCACCGTGAGGTCCTTCCTGATGGCGAAGTTCTCCGGTTTGATGTCGCAGAGGTGCAGTCTGTGCGTGAAGTCGTTGTCAAAGTGCCACACCATGTCCAGGAAGCTCAGCGCGATGCGGTGCACCATCTCCCTGGCGGCCCACCTCCCTCGGCTCTGACCCGGGAGCCCGGGAACGGCCACCTCGTCCAGGGAGAAGATGTTCTGGTCCCAGGCGTGTCCGGCCGACAGGTACTCCACGGCGTAGAAGTGACCGCAGGAGCCCAGGACCTTGGCCACGTGGCTGCTGAGGTCCTGCAGCACTCTGGAGAAGATGAATGAAGCACGATGACGACACGGATGGACATCAGATTAATGTTCAAACAACCGTTCAGTCACAGAGCTGCAGATTCACCGAGATCATGACGCAAATGCAACCTCAGAGGAACAACAGACCAGGTCTTTGAGCGTCATTAATTATTTAACTGAAATGAAGCCAAACATCACAACAAGTCCCCCCATGAGTCAACATCTGGTAGATCCATGTTTAGCAGTTATTTTCTCCATGAATCTCTACAGACTCTCACATCTACTGGAGGAGTTTTGGTCCAGTCTTCAGTTCACCAGGGTTTCTGGACTTTCACTTATTCAGTCACACTTAATTTCTTTTTAGCTTTTCTGATCCAGGCTGGTTTTTTTTTTAAACCACACGCTCCCTACTGCAGTTACGCTGTAGTACCCAGTATAAACTGGTCCACCAGTCACTGGTAGGACATCACCATCGTAAAACCAACCGTACTACGGCGGGAACAGAAGCCAGTTATGTTCCCGCTCCGACTGACTCCCACTGTGCATTATGGGATGTCCTTCGATACTATGAAAAAGTATCGCTTAGGGATGTTCCTGGCGACTAATTTCCCTGTCGACTAAACGAAATTTTTAATTAAGACGAGTCGACTAGTCTAAAAAAAAAGGAAAACAACGTCTCTGGGTAAACAATGTCAAATCGGCCTGAGTGTGGCTAGCACCGCTAGCATCAGCACCGCTAGCATCAGCACCGCTAGCATCAGCAGCGTCGTCTCGTGCAGATTAACATCCAAATGCTTGAGTTGAATGTGGTTGCGCATTGCTCCAGTCGAGTGATTGTATACCAGTTGTTTCTGACACAGTCTACATACTACCTTGTTTTCATTTTCTAGATTAAAGTTCCGCCAAACCACGCTGGTTTTGCGAGACCATCTTCCCACCGTGCCGTTTTAAAACTCCAGTCTACTCCAGCGTTGCCGCGGAGAGGAGGGCTGCTGTCTGACGACTCTGTAGCCCCGACTAGTGGCGGGCGGCTGTATGACAGCTAAGCGGCCTTGTACATGAATAAAACACAAGTTGGTTTAAACGACTAATATTTCTGGTGCCGACTAGAAAGTGGGCGGACGTTTAATCGTTTAGACGACTAATCGCGCGCATCCCTAGTATCGGTATCATTATCATTATCGTTATCGGCAATACTGGCCCAGTATATACTTGGTATCAGATCGATACCAAAATTCCCAGTATCGCCCAGCTCTTCTGGAAACCCTTCCAGACAAACCGTACAGGTTCAGTCGTCTTCTAACTGAGATGGAGCTAGGGCGGGATTTTTTTGTGCGTCTCTTGAACATCTCGTGGAAAGATTGCCGACTGCCTTGAATGCGTTTCACGTGTGACTGATGACCTGAAATGGTCTGGAAAAGGTTTCATGACCTTCCCGGACTGATGTGCAGCAGCAGACGCTTCTCTGGAGGAGAAGCTTCTGCGTTGTCATTCATCTGAGGTTGTATTTGACCCACTGATCATCAAAGGACCGAAAGAGGCCATGACTGGGTGAAAACGGCGCTTACCTGAGGAAGGTGTACTCCTCCTGCTGCAGCAGCGACCAGAGGGACGCCAGCTCTGCTCTCGAGTACGTCTGGTCTCTCATTTTCAGCTTTTTCCCCAGAAGTCTGGCCAGAGAGCTGTTGTTTCGTCCTCCTCCTGCTCCGTCTTCGTCCTCGTCCTCCTCAGCCAGCCCCAGGGAGTTTCGTACCTGCGCTCGCAGGAAGTGACTCACCATGAGCTTTTTAATTAAACGTCACGTTGTGACCAGTCTGACAGGACTTACCTCCAGAGTGGCGTAAAACACCACGTCGAGAGCAGACAGCTCTTCTGCCGTGTCCTGCCGAGCAGAAGAAAGAAGTTAATTACTTCAAACTGTCTAAACCAGTGGTCTTCAACCAGGGGTCCGTGACCCCTAGGGGGGCCATGGAGGTACTGCAGGGGGTCCTCCAACTTAAAAAGAAATAAAGGCAATTTTAACCAAAATAATTTGAGTTAAAAAAAATATATATATATATATATATATATACATATATATATATATATATATATATATATATATATATATACACAGTCATGGAAAAAATGATTAGACCACCCTTGTTTTCTTTAGTTTCTTGTTCATTTTAATGCCTGGTACAACTAAAGGTACATTTGTTTGGACAAACATAACGATAACCACAAAGATTGCTCATAAGAGTTTTATTTAAGAGCTGATATCTTACCATTTTCCATGGTTTTCTTGATTATAACCTAAATCACTTAAGTTTTTACATCAATAGCTATGGCGTTGTACTGCCAAAAACACTGCTTTTATGCATTCAGTGTTTTCTTTTCTGTCTGTTTTAGTCACATGATGACGTTTAGTGGTACCAGGTATTAAAATGAACAAGAAAGTGAAGAAAAAATGGTGGTCTAATAATTTCTTCCATGACTGTATGTATACACAGACAGTTCTAAATATATAACTGCCTGAAGTTAAATGTTTCATTGTTGGAAAATAACAATAATAGATAATATTGTCTCATACCAACTAATAATAATAATAATAATAATAATAATAATAATAATAATGATATGGATGAAAGTTTTATCAACCATAAACACATGTAGGCTAATAACCCAGTCAGGAATTGGTTAATAAGGTGAAATAAGCAGAATAAAATACATCTAAAAGTTATTATAAGCCAGGCTTGAAATGTGACACATTAAAAAAAAGGGGGGAAAAATAAGAATTACAAGCAGGGGTCCCTGCTCTTTTTTTCTCTCATCCAAGGGGTCCCTGGGCTAAAAAAGGTTGAAGACCCCTGGTCTAAACTGTCCCGGGGTGGACAGCAGACGGACGTCACCTGGTAGTCCAGCGCTCCCAGCGGCTCGTAGGAGGAGAAGTTCTCCAGTTTGGACTTGAGGATGACGGGCTTCCCTCTCCAGCGCGCCTCCACCACCTTCTTCCCGTTCTCGTAGTAGAGGCAGCGCTTGTACTCGACCAGGCCGAGGACGCACAGGTCCTCGCACATGTCCCCCGTCACCGAACCCTCGCCGAACTCCAGGCACTGGGAGGCAAGCAGAGGCAAGGACACGTCATCGGTTTTTGTTTCAGTTCCAGTGTTCTGTCGTACAGAGACACCCAGACGACGTTTCAAACGTGGCCCACGTCGTCATCTTGGCTCCGCCCAGCTGCGTTAAGCTAGTTTTAAGGTGCTATGACCAGGTATCCTTGGCTCGGATTGATGGAATTGACCCAAGAACATAGTCCCAGAAAACAGGCATATTTAGGTTTAATCTGGACTAGGGATGTAACGATATGGACAATTTGATATCTCGATTATCGTGACCAAATTATCACGGTTTACGATATTATCGCGGTATTCTTCATTGCTGTACAAAAAACATACATTTAAATAATTTCACAAAATCTTGTGATTTTCTTGTCATATCAAAACATTAGAAGCCAAACATTTATCAAAATGAAACTTTCACATTAAAAGGCCAAACAACTGGCACAGAAAGAGGTTTTATTTTAAATGAACTAAATAAATAACAGGAACAAAGCTAATTTGTCTGGTGCAAATTTAAATAAACATTTTAACAACCATAGTAGGTCAAAATATGCAAACAATTATCAGGAACAAAATTATAGTGAAGTTCAAATGAAATAAACTTAAGACTTTAAGCTGAACCTTAAATACGTATAAATGTGTAAATAAAGAAACAGTTGTTTAGGAGCCGAATATGTTGTTCTGAATTGTAGTTCACTCTGTGTGTCTGTGGGTGTCGCTGTGTTGTTACCTGAGGGTCAGGTATAAAGGTAGCTGCCTGTTATTGGTTAGCTGTTGGACCGCTGTGGCGCTAACTGCCGGCGTTATGGTTGTCGGATCAGTTAATGGAATAAATTAATATTTTAACTGCATCAGAAGAACATCGTTCCGGTCATTTTTCAATGTCCTGCGTGCTATCACCACTTTCCGCCATGCTAACATTACGATGCCGATGTTACAAGCTACATATTCACGCAAGACACAGTCGCAAGTCGCTCGCAGACGTGAATGAGGCTGATATTACACATCCTGGTAATCGGCAGCGATAATGAGATGAAGTCAAAAATAAACGGTAATCCTTATCGCGTAAAATTTTACCGCGCTTTACCGTAATACCGCTAACCGTTCCGTCCGTAATCTGGACACTTGAGGCACTTACAGCTCCTTTACAGCTGTTGATGAGCATCTGGGTCAGATGTGCGTGAACCGGGACAGTAGATGTGAAAGCTAGCTTCGTCACGGGTTCTGACAGAGGTTGGGTTTGGTTAAGGCCCAAGGTTACCCACAACACCTGCTGCATCTCATGTCAAAACTGGTTTATGGAAACTGGGCCACATCAAGCTCCCAGTGTCCCCAGAGGAGCGACTGGTTTACAGGCAAGAGAGATCACATAAAACACTTTTGAAAGCAACTCAGGTGTATGAAAACACACAGGTACAGAGAAGCTAGGTAACAAAGAGTCCAGTATCAGCAGCATGAGCAAGGTTTTCTGGATTTAAAACACATTCAATAAAATCAGGGCAAAACCCAAGTTTGGTCCAGTTCATGAATTATAGAACATCTCTGGCAGATATAACACTCTCCAGAGCTGAAACTGAGCCGTCAGGGACAAACGTGTGTCTACTATCTGGGTATACTCTTGTCTCTGTCCACTTCCTGCTACTTTCCCTCCTCTAAGCCGTTTTCCTCTCAGAGAAAACGACACACGAGCAGCCGCCTGAACGTTTCGGTGTCCGGAGGTGTGAAGGACGAGGTGGAGGATCAGCGCTGCTCGGGGATTACGCTGCTAATCCTCCCTCCGCCCGCGTTCAGGCAGAAACATCCGTCGGCGAGGAGCTCAGAGACTGAACCTGCAGCGCACACCTGTTGGACACGGCGGTGGGTTTGGACCCATGATGCATCTGTGTGCTCTCCTGATGTGTGGAGCTTCACTTTAACAGCACAAAGAGCTACATGAGAGGCTTGAAACATGCAGACATGGGGCCTGATGGTACACCTCCCGCTAGCCGCTACCCGCAAATTGCGGATTAGGAACCTCTGCTAACCGCTAACGCAATCTTCCGCCTCCCTAAAGCCGCTACCTGCGTTGCCGACTCCCTTACTCACATTGTAGGTGTGGCAATGGGCGTGTCTTTTGCGCTTTCCCTTAAAACTCGGTATCTTGCGATCGCGGGTTTAGGATAGCGGGTGGTCAGACCGCCCACATAACTCTAACTCCACATGAGTTACAGCTAGTTATGTATATGAGAGCTGCTCCGATCTGGATGAAAACGCTCCAGTTTGCGGGTAGCGGCTTTAGGGAAGCGGAAGATTGCTCATAGCGGGTAGCGCAACCTGCTCTTAAAGGCAATGGCTACTGACGCACTTATTGGTTAAACAGGTGGAACGCCCTAACCACTCCCATGCATAATGTATGCATAATATAGCGGTTAGCGCAGGTTAGATCGTGGGTTTAGGGAGGTGGAAGATTGCGTTTTTTTGCGGGAGAACGCCCCTCCCGCTACCCGCTATCCCTTAATAGCAGCTTTTGGAGGTTTGGCGGAAGATCAGGGCCTGTGTCTCCTTTAAGACAGCATGAATCTTTATGTTCCTTTACTTCCTTTAATTTGTTAATATACAGTTAAAGAAGTGGAGGTCCCTTATACAGACTCATGTGGTACTACAGTTACTGCTTTGGTACCAGATCATCATCATCTGTTTGAAATGTCATTCACCTCCTTATCAGCACTGAACAGGAGAAGTTGGACGCAGAGACGTCAGGAAGGACGACACCGAGCAGCTGACGTGAAGGTAAGTGGGATGTTTGAGAGCAGGAGGTAACCTGAGAGGCAGGAAGTGCCGCAGACGCTCAGGCAGGTGCGGCAGACGGTTAAATTGCTCTGAGAGGGAGACGCCGGTGACGGACGAAGACAGCCGAGCGATGAGGAGCTGCTCCTCCGTCTGTCCTCACGGTCGATTTGTTGGACGGGAGATGTTTGTTCAGCTCCTCCTCTGTTCCAGAAACCTTCTCAGCTAATGCCTTTGAAATGAAAATGATTCACACTTAGTAGCTAAAGCTGCCAATCAAAAGACCACGCCCCTAATTATACGTAAACACATGTCCCCCAATGACTGGGGATGAAAGAGGACCTTAGAGAAGCAGAGCCTTCTAGAAGAACCGCTAACTAATATATGAAGTGAAGGGTGAAGGGTCCTCACCTACAACCTTCATCCTCTCTGAGGAGCTGCTCCGACCTCAGTGGATAGCCCTCCTGCTTTAGCGTGTGCACGTGTGTGTGTGTGCGCAGGTGTGGACAGGTTCAACAGGTGTAGGAGGGGAAGTGCTGAGAGTCAGATGAGACTCTGCAATTATCGTCCCCCTCCTCCAGTTCTAGCTCCTGATGGTTCCTGCTGTCTGTCACCAGGCTGGATAGAAGTGAATGTTTCTGGTCTGACGTCTGGACATAAACGGGCTCATAGTCATCACTAGGGTTGGGAATCGAGAACCGGTTCCTGTAGAGAACCGGTTCTCTACAGGAACTGGTTCCTGTAGAGAACCGGTTCCTGTAGAGAACCAGTTCCTGTAGAGAACTGGTTCCTGTAGAGAACCAGTTCCTGTAGAGAACTGGTTCCTGTAGAGAACCGGTTCCGTGTGTTTCAGTTTCATGGAATCATTTGGCAGTTTATCCAGCGATTCTCTTATCGATTCCAACCAGCACGAATCTCACGTAATTTACGCAAGTTACGCACAGTCAATTCCAGAAAGCACTTACGTGATTAAGCTACGTCGGATTAGCACGTTAGCATTGGAGTTGTTAACAACAATGGCGCCCACCAGGTTCAAACGCTCCAAAGTTTGGCTTCACTTCACCAAAGAAAGATGGCAACAAGGCAACTAGCAGTCATTGTAAAGTGGAGATAACAGCGTCGGGAGGGAACACGGCTAACACGCAGAAACATTTGCGCACACAACATGCAATAACGAGTGTCGTGTTTTTGACGCTTCGGACTGATGGATCTCAACCCAGCGGCAGTAGCCAATCTAAGATCACCTCTGGTAACTCTGGTTAGCAGCTATCCCGCTGCCTATGTGCTTCTTTGTAAAACACGCTATAACATTAACGCTATGCTATTAAACGAAAGCCTTCTGCATTACATTTAGAAGATGACCGTGACGAGAGAGAGAGTCTGGCTGGTTCAGAGGCTGGAAGACATGTTAATTCATCATTCATTACTCATGTCAGTTCATTCACAAAGAAAAACCCTTGTTTCTGATTGGTCAGAAGGCTAAAGGGCCATTCTGCTGTTTATGAGAGCAAAATAAATGATCTCTAAAGACTATTTATATCCATATTTGAGTTTGCCAACAAGACGACAGTCCCAAACATGACACGCTTGACGACAGTTTGGGTCTGGCCTGGCCGGGGCCCTCCCATGATGCCTTGTGGCCCTCCCATGATGCCTTGGGTCCCTCCTATGATGCCTTGGGTTCCTCTCATGATGCCTTGGGTCCCTCCTATGATGCCTTGGGGCCCTCCCATGATGCCTTGGGTCCCTCTCATGATGCCTTGGGTCCCTCTCATGATGCCATGGGTCCCTCCCATGATGCCTTGGGTCCTTCCCATGATGCCTTGGGTTCCTCATGATGCCTTGGGTCCCTCCTATGATGCCTTGGGGCCCTCCCATGATGCCTTGGGTTCCTCATGATGCCTTGGGTCCCTTCTATGATGCCTTGGGGCCTCGTCTGTACCAACGTATGATATGAGATGAAGCTTTAAAGTTTCTTGGTTTCCTCGGCTGCTTTTTAAGAACTAGCTTTCCGTTAAAGCAGTTATCCAGAGCTGAAGTGAAGTGACTCTGTCCCGGGGGGAGGACCGGGGGGAGGACCGGGGCCTCGGAGCGGAGGAGGTCTCCCCGTAGACCGCCACGCCGCCACGCCGCCAGACTCTGCTGGTTACCGCGGCTGCGGTATCCGCTGTAATTCCCTGGATTTCCTCCGCCTTGCATCACATCACTCTGCAGCTGCTTCCTGGCAGCGGCGGCTCAACTTTCCCGCCGAGGATCAGCTGCCACCTACAGATGTGCGGGGGCGTCGCGTCTTGTCAGACATCATGAGGCCTGGGACGAAACTGAGGTCTGCAACTGTCTGACGTTTTTTTTTTTTTTTTTTTTAAATCATTTAGAAAGCAACTGCTCAGTTAATGAGATCCTGGTTGTTTTTGAGGTCACCAGCCCGTGAATGTGGAAGGAACTGCAGAGGTTTCAACACAATCTTTTAATTTTCCAGGCTGAACCCAAACAAAGCTGGAAGCTGAAGTTGTGGTTGAACAGACGATTATCTGGGATTTCTCCATGAAATGAGGCGACGAGTGAGATTTCAGAAGGGATTAGCTTGTTATTATTCACTTTAAAGCAGCGAAAGGAAGGACACCAACAGACTGCATCAAACTGTCGCCTAAAATCATCCAAACTCGGCCTCTTTTTCCTTTTTGCCTGTTTTTAATGAGCCCAGATTCATTATTCAGGCTTTAGGAGCTGCTGGTTATCAAGGCTCCACAGTGTTGAGTCTTACTTTGCCCGTAACATTACTTTAACACATTACAGTCATATATAATGAATCACAAAACCCGGCTAATCGGCTAACTCCCCTTTTCCCAGCTAGCAGACACTTTTACAGGACTGCCAACTGCTCTGTGGGCCAGATGTGTCTTGAAGTCCATGAACTGGGCCAAACCCGGGTTCTGAGGAGGTGGTGTGAGCCAGATGTGTTTCTACAGATGTGGTCCAAAGGCCCAAAGAAAATGAGGAATGGAGCCACGTCCGGTGGGTACGTTTCCGAGTTTCAACAGACAACAAGTTGATGCTCGAGTCAAAGCCAAGTTTGGGCCAAACGTTCTTTGGTGTTGGCTGCTTCAGGTTTGATTCTGCGCTGAGTCATATTATTCATTATCAGTCTGTCACAGATGTGTATGTTCTGATACAACAGAGTTGATTGTGGTGTTCCACAGGGTTCTGGACTGGGACCAGTTGTGTTCTCTTGATACTAGGGATGCATATTTTGGATTTTTTTTATGACCGTTAACCGACGCCCTTTAACGATTAATAATCGCTAACCGATAAGATTTAAATGCCCGTCCATGCTGCCATTCCGACATGCTGACATTCCGACATTCCATCATGCTGCCATTCCGACATTCCGTCATTCCGACATGCTGCCATTCCGACATGCTGACATTCTGACATTCCGTCTTTCCATCATGCTCCCAGTCCGACATTCCGTCATTCTGCCATTCCGTCATGCTCCCATTCCGACATTCCGACATGCTG